>RJWM01001555.1:0-152437 GCA_004363535.1 Dasyprocta punctata
ACCACTTCCATAGAAGTCATTGTTTCTGTTTTTGCCACAATGGGAGAAGACAAAAGTTATTTTCCATACTTAGTAAAAAATTGTTGCAGGATCAGATCAGAATCTTAAAGACTGCTGCATGATTTAACCTAGTAAAAAAATAAAAATGGTAAAATTTTTAAAATGAGGTAAGAAAATCAAAAGCAAACAAAATGGGAAACAAATAATTGATCTCATATTATGGAAGGTAATATAAAGCAGCAAAGAGCACAGATGTTGTCTGTGATGGTGCCAGGGTCAGAACTCAGGGCCCCACCTAAGCCAGGCCAGCTCTCCACCACTGAGCTGCAGCCCAGCCTAAGAGTGTGGCTTTGAAATTAGACATAGCTGGGGGATTAAATCCTATTCTATCACTCAGTGATAAAAGTAGAGGTAAGTTACTTCTGTCCAAACCCCAATATCCTCATCAGTCAATGGAGATTAGTATGACAACTCCACAGGGTTGTGGTGAAGATTAAAACAGTGCTAAGAATTAGGCTTACACAGTATCTGATATGTAGTAAGTGCTTAATAAATGCATATATTTATGAAAGTAAGAATTAGTATCAGAGTGGGTTCACCAATATTCACTGTTAAATATGGAAAGGGATCTACCCTTATCCTTCATGCTGCAATGGACTTTATTTATATTAGGTGGGGCACACTGTGGACAGCTGGAGGGCTCTTTTCACTGCTCCTTTGTTTCATTCATATATTCTTTTTTTTAAGAGAAAAAAAGACACGGAAAAGAAAAACAAAAAGCAAAAGAACAAACAAACAACAACGACAAACCCAAAACAATAACCATACAGGCTTCAAAACAAGGTGATAGGAATTTAACAATGGTTGTTACAGTGCATATTGTTATCTTCGAAAAGGTTGCTTAGATTACCAGATACAGACGTGCAAAATTGATCTAATTATATGAGTATTAACTGTTCTTTTCCAAGAACTAATAGAATTAGTAGTATAGTCATCTTAGCTATATATATATATATATATATATATATATATATATATATATAAATATACACACACACACACAAATTTGTCTTTTTCCTTTTCCTTTCCTTTTTTACTCCTTTCCCCATCCCAGTTACTTTTCCCCTTTGAGCAGTTTCTTAACCTCACACAGTATTTATTGTAGATTTTGGATCTTATTTGCTCTTTCAGTTTCTTACACTAGGGAGACAATACAGTATTTACATGTGTGAGTTTATTTCACTTACGAGTATGGGCTCAGGTCACATTCATTTACCTATAAAAACCTCGATGCATATCAGGCTGGGGATTTAGCTCAGTGGTGTAAGCACCTGCCCAGCAAGTGTGAGGTCGTGAGTTTGAACCCCAGTACAAAAAAAAAAAAAAAGCCTTGATGCATTCTTTCTTTATAGCTGAATAGTACTCCATTGTATAAAAATATCACATCTTTTTTATCCATTCCTCATTTGAAGGGCATTTAGGTTGCTTCCAAGGAATGGCTATTACAAATTGTGCTACTATAAACATGGGTGCACAGATTTCACTGTGGTATGATGTTTTCAATTCTTCTAGGATTCATTCATACATTCATTTTGTATATAGATAAGAGGGAGAAAGAGAGAGAGAGAGAGACAGAGAGAGAGAGAGAGTCTACACACTCTTATTTGTACATACACCACACACCAGAGTGGATTTACGATTAGCTCTTTGCGTTCCAACCCAACTCATTTTAACACTAATCTTAAAATTGCAGAAAGTTCTCCTCCTCTGTTATCTTTCCATCTTATACTCAAAGAGGAAGCTGCCTGCATTGTTCACTATAAACCCTGGCAAAGAGTTCACAATTGTCTTAGAGGAAAATATGCCCTTTTCTTTTCACAGTTTGAGTTTTATGAAGGATAGTCCAAATGTTTAATATAGTAGTATAAGCTTTTTTCTTTTTTTTGTTAGAACTACAAGTACACTTTCAAGTGTGAGCAAATCCACACTTTCCCATGGTTCTTGGGCAGAAGCAGAATGAATAAATCAATAAAATTCATTCCGACTCATTCATTGCTATAATCGCTTTCATGAAAAATGATATTAATGTTACCCAAAAGGAAATACCCACTTAACCTAAGGTAGCATTCCATTAAATTCTTTCTTGTAATTGGTACTAATAAGAATTACTACCTTGTTTGAATTTGGGGGCAGAGATAGAGGAAGAAAGGAGTACACTTAGGTAATGGTGTACTGGGAGTTATTTTTTAAGCTACCTTAGGGTCTTTGTATAGGAAAGAATAAATTATGGACTGTCTTCCTTCTACTTAGGGAGGTTGATGGATTGGCCAATTGTATAGGGAAATACTTTTATAGGATCTCTTTGGTGGTTACAAGTTCAGAAGAAGGTGACTGATACAAAAGACTCAAATTATATTACAGAACAATGAAAAAGGTAATAACCAGCAGCTGGAAAGCAAGGGTTTGCTGCAAAGGTAGTTTCTCAGATCTGGGAAGAGATGGCTGGGGGTCGTGGCTATGTACAGGGACAGACCAACCTTGGGAACACAGCACCCTGCCATGCAGATTCTCAGCAGGAACAACGCTAGTGAGACATTCCTAAAGCTGACTATTACACAATTTTAGGCTGTTTCTTATACAGTGGGTTGTCTTTTCCTTTGTTGTACTTTGGAAAATAAAGGAGAAGAAATAGGGTTCACATGTGAGGGCCAGACAAAAAGAGACTAGCAGAGGAAACAAAATGAAAGCAAGAATGTGAAAAGAAAATGCAGTACACTGTAGTTGTACTAATATGTTCAATAAATGTTTGTTGAATGAATGCATGCGTGAATGAGTGGAAGCATGGAAGCACTGGGATAAGAACACTTAACTTCTAAGAGCCTGCAGTACGGGGCTGTGTTGAATCATTTTAGTTAGATAGAAATAAAAAGAACACGCTCAGAAGCTTGTAGAACTTGGGGACAAGTAGGCTACAAATTTTTAAGACTCAGATACCGGGAAATCTCTAATAAGAAGTTGAGGGTACTGAGAAGGATGAGAAATCAAGGTGTCTGTATCTGAGGACGATGTTTTGCCTCTCTGTGTTACCCTAGTGTATTTCCAGAAGAACGATGTGGGAAAGTTTTCTCAGCTATTTCTTTAAAATGTCAATTACATTTCAAATAGAGAGGCCTGGTTCTATTGGTGAACACAAATATTTAATGACATATATTATTCCTTTAAACAAAAGATGTCATGACCCCATAAAAGCTATCATATGACACCTAGGGTGGAGTAGACAGGAGTCACAGAATCTCATGGCCCTGAAGTCATGAGAATTAAACTGATCATCTGTTTCAGCTCACAAGGGCAGTCTACTCACTCACCTAAGGGGGAGAACGTGGAAAACGCAGCCATTTTGCCCATCTAACATCCTGATGATGACAGAATGCATGAACTTTGTTCTCTGTCCCAGAACTGCGGCCAGCCTCAAGCCAGCAGCTCAAGAAAGTAACAACAGTATTACCTTACTTGATGCAAGGATCTCGATCTGACCGTAATGGTACACATTATGTGCTCCACTAATATTCTCTCAAAATAAAACGAATGGGGGGGGTGTCAGATAAGTTAGTGGCTGCAGTATTGTTAATTTCCTAGATTCAATCAATACCGTTGCTTATATTTACTTAAAAATGGTCCCATTTTTTGGAGTGAGCGCGTCTGAAGAAGTGTTCAGAAGAAATAAAACAAGACTTCCTTTAGCCTTTCAGTTCTCAACAGGGGCCATTTTGCACAGCAGGGGACATTTGGTAATGTCTGAGACTTTTTACTGTCATGCTTGAAGGGATATGACTGGTACCTAGAGGGTGGGGATGCTGCTAAGCCTTCACAATGTATGGGACAGTCCGCCACAACAAGAATTACCCAGCTTACTATGTCAGCTGCGCGAAAGTGGAAAAATCCTGCTTTGCACGACAAATTTGAGGTGTTCTTATCCATCTGTTCATTCATCTGTCCATCCAACAAAAATGTACTGAACTTGCAATGTGCTGCCTAAGTGCGAAGCTCTCTCGCTCCTACCTTTATCCCTATAGATGCAGATGGCTTTCGAATGCTGACCACTGGTCCCTCCTGCCATCGACATTGTCCAGACGATTTCCATTTTCTACAACCACAAGTCACAGAACCTTAGCATTGCAACTTTGCTAGCACTTTCCCTTTTTGTGCTTTCTGACACCATGAAGTCACATCTCCTCCAGGCTATTGGGACGGATTTGCTGATCCTGAAACCTACTGTGAGAGAAGAAATTAGCGAAGTGGGGAGAGTTAATGGCCAAAGCTATTCACGTGGCACCACCCCCACAGGTCCAGCCGGTTCTGTGACGGCCTCGAGAGGCTGGTTAGTGAGGCATACCTCCCCGGGGAGGTGCAGGAAGGCCGGTTCCTCCGAAAGCCCCGCCAGGCCAAACTTCCTGGAGAAAAACCCACTCTCCATAAAACACAATTTGAGCAACACCAAAGTGCACAGTGACCCTTAGCTTTCTTCTTCTGAACAAATTGTTTAAAGACCGAGATCTGTTGGGAAGATACCGGGCACTGGAGAATTAGCAGCAGGTGCTATTTATAGAGCCACTGCGCTATGCAGAGTTCACTCTGCCCAGGGAAAGCCATTAATCTTCTCCAGCAAGAGAAAAAAGAGTAATAAACTTAATAATGATTTAGAGCAAAGGAGGGAGAGAAAGGACTGAGGCTAATACTAAGGTGGATCTAAGCCAAGAGATTAGTTTCTCCCTGTGGAAAACAACGCACTGGGACACACACACGCGCACACACACACAGACACACATACACACTCAGTAAAGCAAGTCTTGTTACCTCCTACCTCCGTAAATCTACTGCTGCTGTTCAGTTTCTCAAAGCAGTTAAACAGCTTTTTCTGTTCTTTGGCTGACGGACATATGTCTCTAAGTAGCACGCTGCTGCAAAGAACACTTTCTCGATATGCCACACTTAAGACAGAAAAGCAAAGGCTTCCTAACCTGATTAAACCCCACAACACTGTTGCTCACTGCCGCCTAGTAGAAGTAAATTAATTACTAGCTGATTCCCTTTATCAATAATAAATGTCGGGGACATATTTTGCAACACACATCCCACTGGGAAAGCTTAGTAGGTCATGAAAAGCTAGTGAAAAACTTTTCCGTTTTCATATAGAAATTGAGTCTGCCGGGTGTTTCAGCATTAATATTACTATTTAATCAAATTCCTCTTTTTCTGAGAGTTCTTAGAGGCTGCGAACATAAATTATGAAGAACAAAATACACGAAAGATAACTCCTTTATTTTTCCCCAGAAAAGATGCATAAAAATAAGTGTGCTTCCAAAGGAAGTGACTGTCCTCATTTGAGTCTTCAAAGTTCTCAGGGAGTGCCAGTTAGTGGGAAGTATTTTCATTGCAAACAATTCTGCCTTTTTAAATGTTAAGTATCCTTTATTCCTGGACACCAACCAGAGACAATGGAAAGAAAGAAAGACCTGGGCATCCAGGCAGAAAACAGGCCTTGTAACGGAGCCAAAATGAATTTAGAATTCTTGTGCAATACAATGTTAAGGCAGGAGTGTTGAGTAGAAATGTGTAATGAACTCCAAGTGGCTGCCTTTCAGATCTCAAGAGCTGAAACTGACTTGACGCTGCCGGAGACCGCTGCTTCCCCTGCTCAAGTATTCAAGTGACTCTGGCACCCAGGAATATCAATGAGAAAGGCACAAAGACCACCACTTCAGCCTGGTGTTCACGAGGGACCTGGGCCAAATGTGCGGGGGTCATAGACCCCAAATCCACTTAGTGTAACAATTTATAAAATTTGATATACACCACTGGTAGATGTAGGAAAAAAATAGGATGGACGGTCATTGAGTAAGATCATGTCCTTTTGGGGTCACTCTTAGTTTGCGAGAACACTAGATCTTTCACATTAATGCTGCACATGAAGGAGAATAGCTTATTACAAGGCTTTCGGCAGTGGATTTTTTCTTATTAGATACGTGATTGTTAGTTATATGAAAAACATCATCTTGTAACTTTCTGTTAGCGACACCTATTAATTATCACAATTACTGTGCATCACAGCAAACTTGTAAAGCAGATATGACAGGTATTCTTATCCCCTATTCTGTAAACAGGAAAGCTGTAGTGTGGGGTATTGACCACTCCATGTAAATGGGGTGGTAACAGAACCCAGGTCTCCTGAATTCTACTTCATTACCATTCCACCAGAGCACATTTAACACGGAACACAAAGTCTCTAAGTGACTCTGAAGTTTCTAAATGTAGTCATGGCCTCATTGGATCAACTAGTGGGAGCACAACACTCACGATGCAAAGACAGTAATAACCGTAGGCTGCACTGGTTAAAAAGAACAACTAGTCTTGCTCCATGTTTAGGCTGCAGATCACATGTCTAACTTCTTTGAGCTACTTCATAAATGTATACCTGAGTCTAAAAGTATTTAAGAGCAGAGAAGAGGGTATATAGACAAGCAGAGAGTCCTTGTTGTAAATGAGGAAAGAAAAAAACCCATGATAATTTTGAATTATTCTTTGGTCAGTGATAAAATTTTATAATAGATATCACATTATCATAAGCATAAGCCTAACTGATTTTGAACTTTTCTATTCCTATGAGAAAAAACACGCCAAGAGTGCAGTCACCACCTGCAACCCCCCAGACTTCTGTGCTTAACACATTCATCACTCTACAATGACTCTGGTTCTTTACAGTACTACACCCAAAGGAGGTCCTCCCATTTATAGCAGTTGAGAACTTTCTCCTAAGAGTTTCAACAGCTACAAAGACTCGTGACCTAATTCCACGGATGACATTGTAATGAGACTCCAATTTATCTAGCCATTTTATTCCGTTTGCCTTTGACAGCTCCTTTGTTTTCCATGTAATTATCAATGCCTCTACTTCGTATTTCCTCTGTTTTGAAAAAGCTTTTAAAACCTTGCTAAGTAAAAGAGAAACTAAAGATGGGCTAGAAGCAGTCCCAATTTTACTTCCTCTAATACAAGATGATCTTTCTCTGAATACACATTTAAAGACTATTAGTAATCGATCATACCCAACTTCCACCGTGAGGGTCTTGGTCTGTCAGAGCAATATGCAGTTTTACTTTGTTCCATAAGAAGCAGGACTCTTTCAGAGGGAGAAAGAGGAACTAGACAGGTTTGAAATGGTATTATTTTCTGGAGGCAAGACTTGTATGGAACTGTAGAATATCCTTGTTCTAGAAGGAAATCCCAATGACAGTCTAAATAGCAACAGAATGGAGGAAATTCTGAGAGTCCATTTTTAAAATGCCCCATCTTTTCTGGATCACAGAACTAGTTAGTGACTGTGAGCAGATTTGCCTCTATTGTTTTTCAGTCCTAAATAGTTTTTAGTTACTTGATACTGTCCCAACAAGGTTTTGTGATCCTATCCAAGGATTAATGCTTTGCATCAAAATTTTCTCATTTATTTTTAAAGGTTTCATCATTAATTATAGAAAAAATGTAGTTGTGATGAACTGGTATACTGGGAGTTATTTCTGTAGATACCAGGGGTGGGGCAGGGAGCGATGTCACAGGCCGAATTTGAAAATGTTAGTATTAAAACACAGTAAAGACCACACTTAGAGAAGCTGAATCCCAAGAGGACAAGCTAAGAAGCTGAATTCCATACTAAAAGAATAGCTGAAACCAATGACATTTAATTCTCCCTTTGTTGAATCTCACAGCTTTTGCCATTTCCATGTATCCATATCAACATTTGTTTTAGGGAACAATAAGCAAAGTTACACATGGTCATTCTACATCATACTAAAGATGTGTTCCACAGCCAGATTTTTTAAAAAGGTAAATTATTCATGCTACAAAAATTTTTATGCTAAAGATACCCTTTCTTTCTTTCTTTCTTTGGTGGGGGAGAAAGGCATGATGTAGATGGCCTGTGAATAATCACCTTTGGATTGCCATCAAGAGTTTGGCATTGCAGTTGGTGGCCCTTCACAGAAGGTGCAACCACCGTCCATATGTACTCTTTACTGGGTGGCTGGTCCACCTGCCCAGGAAGGCCGAAATTGTATCAAGGAAGCAGAATCCTCATAGCTGCAGAGGAAATAAGAAACTCCTTGTGGCAAGAAACTGTCCCAGGTTGTTCCACTTGCTGTTCTGGCCTGTGGACCTGACCAGAAGAACTGGCCCAGCCACGTAGCTTGACAACACTAGCATGCTTTTCTGCAGTCTACCCAGGGAGGTGAGTGTCTGGAAGATTGTTTAATCAGAATTCAAGTGGATCGAAATCACAAAATTTAAAACCATAATTTGAAATCTGGTATTTCCTGAGTGACCAATCTATATTTCTGTGCTATCCCAATCTTGTTCATCTTTGAAGACAGGAGACCCCAGAGTGGGAGGCAGGGAGATGTAGAATCAAGGACCCTGGCAAAACTAAAAATAGGGCAATGGGTAGATAGGCCAGACCAGGTAGTATTAAGCAGGCCACAGCAAGGGATCAGACTTTCCTGGTGGGTTTAAATCCCACAGTATACTAAACACAGCAGGGATGGGATCCAAATTCCATGTTTAAGACACTCCCTCTGAGTCATGCATAGTGATACATGCCCGTAGTCCCAGGGCTCTGGAAGGCTGAGACAAGAAGATTGCAAATTTGAGTGCGGCCTAGGCAACTTAGTGACTTAGCAGGATTCTGCCTCAAAAGAAAAAAATAAAAGGGCTGGAGATGGAGCTCTATCCAAAGGCCCTAGTTTCAACTCCCAGTACTGCAAACAAACATACTTGTCACCTGGATAGATCAAAATTCACATGCAATGCCCCAGTGGGAACTTTTCAGATTTAGAACCTGACAATAGTCTTGGTGCCTGCCTGGCAATCACTGATAGACAATTCATGAAAGCAGAGTTGGGCCTGCCAACAGTCCCCATTCTATGAATGGGAAGAGTGATAGCCTTCACACAGCCACTCCTTGCGGATTGTACTGAATTTCACAATATGTCGAATGATCACCAAGACCCAGCACGGACTGATCCTGAAACCAAGTGGCCCACTGTCCCACCTGGGGTTCGCAATACAGCTGTCACTAGGGCCTGCATATGGCCATTGCTCTGGAAGGGACCTCCATGCTTCACACACTGTAGCAGCTGCATCCTTTGGCCAGAACATGGTGAAAATTTTTAAGTAACTGTTCTATTTCTAGGCCGCTTTTATGAACAGGAGTAATTTTTGAAAATTGCTTTGCATAACTTTACCTCTAGTCAATGAAGATTCTTCCACAGCCATGTTGGTAGAGACATTATCACAACAATTCTGCCCATGATTCGGTGGGTCATACCGAACAAAATTGGGTTCCTTGCATGGTCAACTTAAAGTCTTTTAGCTTCTACACTGATGCTATGTGAAGCACTTTTTAAAAAAGATATTTGTCTCATGATTGCATTCTACCGGGGTATACTTGATACATCTCTGTTTTGTTTACTTTGTGTGTATTTGTACCTGAAACTAGAGTTAATGCTAACACTTCTATAAGTAAAGCCAATAAAGGATACCTGAAGAATCTACACCCAGTAAAGAGCATCATATTTGTTTGATCTACCTTTGAAAGATGTGCTTTTATTCCAATTGTTTTCTTAAGAAGTTTACATTATCACTTTTATAACTTTCTAAGAATGTAGAAAACTATAAGGACATTTTGGCAAACATTATCATTTCTCTCACCAGATTAAGAAACTGAAGACATTTTTCTTAAAGTCATCACAGTCTTTGAGAGGTGGGGCAAGGTCATGTGAAAAACCCCTCAGTTCACTTATTAAAACTCAGTTTAAACTCAAAAAGAAATTCATAGACTGAAAGTAAAAGGATAGAAAACAATACTCCATGTGACAGGTACCCAGAAAAAAGCAGGGGTAGCTATTCTATTTGCAGACAAAGTGAATTTCTAGCTAAAACCTATTAAGAGAGATAAAGAAGGTTATTACATCCTCCTCAAGGGAATAATCTGAGAGGAAGAGATAACAATCATAAATATATATGCAACAAATACCAGTGCACCCAACTATATAAAACAATTACTAATGGACATGAAAAATTAAGTAAGCCCTAATACAATTGTATTGGGAGATTTCAATACCCCACTGTCACAAAAAGACAGATCAACTGGACAAAAAATCAATAATGAAATATTAGAACTAAATCAAACTTTTGAACAAATGGGCTTAGTAGACATCTATAGTGTATTCCACCCCAATAACATCAGAATACACATTCTTCTCAGTGGCACACAGGATATTCTCCAAAACAGACCACATACTGGCTCGCAAAGGGATTGAAATTGCCCCATGCATACTATCAGACCACAGTGCATTGAAATCGGAAATCCATCACAAAGGAAACCACAAGAATTTCTTAAACACATGGAAATTAAATAGCACCATTCTAAATAACCAATGGGTCACAGATGAAATTAAAGAAGAAATTAGACAGTTTTTACAGATAAATGATAATGACAATGCAACATACCATAACCTATAGGACACCTTGAAAGCAGTTGTAAGAGGGAAATTTATAGCAGTAAATATCCATATAAGGAAAACAGAGCAAGTGCATATAAACAACTTAATGGCGAACCTCAAACTTTTAGAAAGAGAAGAGCAGCCTAGGTTAAAAGTTCATATGAGGGAGGAAATTATAAAGATCAGAGCAGAAATCAATGCATTGAAGACTAAAAATAATACAAATAATCAATGAATCAAAGAGTTGGTTCTATGAAAGATTAAATAAAATTGACAAACCCTTAGCCAACCTTATCAAAAAAAGGAAAGAAAAGACTCAAATTCACACAACTAGAAATGAAAAGAGTGAAATCACAACAGACTCTGCATAAATCCAGAAAATCATCTATAGCTACATTGAAAACTGTATTCTAACAAGATGGAACATACAGAAGAAATGTCAGATTCCTAGATATATATGAATTACCAAAGCTGAATAAAGAAGATATAAACATCCTAAATAAACCATTATCAGTCAGTGAAATAGAAACTGTAATTAGTTGAAAATCTATCAACAAAGAAAAGTCCAAGCCCTGACTGATTCACTGCCGAATTCTATAACAAACTTAGAGAAGACCTAACACCACTACTTCTCAAATTCTTTAATGAAATTGAAGGGAAGCAACACCCCCAAATTCATTCCTGGAAGCAAGCATTACCCTGATACCAAAACCAGAAAAGGACCCAACTAAGGGAAGAGAATTACAAGCCAATCTACCTAATTAACATAAATGCAAAAATCCTGAATAAGATACTGGCAAACAGAATACAGCAAGTCATCAATAAGATTATACACCATGATCACGTATGATTCATCCCAAGGATGCAGGGATGGTTCAACATATGTAAATCCATAAATGTAATACACCATATTAACAGAGCCAAGGTCAGAAATCATATGATCATCTCAATAGATGCAGAAAAAGCTTTTGACAAAGTCCAGCACCCATTCATGATAAAAAAAGAAAACCCTGCAGAAAAGTGAAATAGATGTCTTTATCTTAGTCTGATAAAAGCCATCTATGACAAATCAACAGCCGCCATCATACTAAATGAACAAAAACTGAAAACTTTCACTCTAAAATCAGGAACAAGACAAGGATGTCCATCATCTCCACTCTTATTCAAAATAGTCCTGGAAACTTTAGCCACAGCAATTAGACAAGAGAAAGAAATAAAAGGAATAAATATGGGAAAGGATAAAGTTAAACTATTGTTATTTGCAAATGGCATGATACTCTACATAGAAGACCCCAAAAACTCCACCAAAAAAATGTAAATTTAATAAGCAAATTCAGTAGCATAGCTGGATACAAAGCCAATACTCAAAAATCAGCAGTCTTCCTGTACATGAATAACAAACTCACTAAGTGAGAGATCAGGGAAACAACACCTTTCACAATAGCACCCCCAAAAATGAGATACCTAGGAATCAATTTAATGATGAATATAAAAGATCTCTACATTGAAAACTACAGTATTCTGAAAAAGGATATTGAAGAAGATACTAGAAAGTGGAGAGACATCCCGTGCTCTTGGGTAGGAGGAACCAACATAGTAAAAATGGCCATATCTCCAAAACTGTTATACAGATTCAGTGCAACCCCAATCAAAAGTCCAATAACTTATCTCACAGAATTAGAGAAAACAATCCTAAACTTCATCTGGAACTGGAAGAGCCCTAGAATAGCAAAGGCAGTCCTGGGCAATAAAGGCAAGACAGGGAGTATCACAATCCATGACTTGAAATTATACTATAAAGCTACAGTGATAAAAAACAGTGTGGTACTGGAAAAAACACAGACCTGAAGACCAATGGAACAGATTAGAAGATGCAAAAACAACTCCAGACACACTATGCCACCTTATCTTTGACACAGGTGCTAAACACATTCACTAGAAGAAAGATAACCTCTTCAATAAATGGAGGTTTATTGAAAAACTGACTCTGCACATGCCGAAGTTTAAAACTGGACCCATATCTTTCACCATGCCCTCAACTAAATTCAGAATGGATCAAAGATCAAAATATTAAAACAGAAACAATAAATCTACTGAAAGGTAGGGTAGGTAAAACTCTTAAAGACATTGGTATAGGCAAAAACTTTATGAACAAAATCCCAGTTGCTCAGAAACTATCACAAAGAATCAACAACTGGGATCTAATCTTACTAAAATGCTATTGCACAGCAAGAGAAACCACCAACAGAGCAAAGAGACAACCCACAATATGGGAGAAAATATTTGCCAGTTGTTCCTCAGACAAAGGATTACTACTGAGAACATACAAAGAACTAAAAAACCTCAGTCCTCCCAAATTTCAAGACCCAATCCAAGTATGGGTAGTTGAGATGAATGCACACTTCTCAGATGAAGAAATACAAACAGCAAATAAATATATGAAAAATGTTCAATATAACTGGTTATTTGAGAGATGCCAATTAAAACAACACTGAGTTTCTCCCTCATCCCAGAAAGAACAGCTAATAAGATATCAATCAATAACAAATGCTGGAGGGGCTATGGGGAAGAGGAACCCTTCTCCACTGTTGGTGGGAGTGTAGACTGGTGCAATCACTGTGGAAATCAGCGTGGAGATTCCTCAAAAAACTAGTATTGGAGGTTCCATTTGACCCAGCTATTCCTTTTCTGGGTATCTTCCCAGAAGAATTAAAAACATCATGTCACAGTGATATATGGGCACCCCTGTTTATAGTAGCACAATTTGTAATAGCTAGATCTTGAAAACAGCATAAATGCCCATTAACTGAGAAGTGAATAAAAAAGTTGTGTTATTTTTATACAATGGATTACTACTCAGCCATAAAGAAGGATAAACTTGAGACTTTTAGAGGTAAATGGATGCAACTTGAGACTGTACTCACTAGTGAAACAAATCAGACATGCATGTGTAAACATCGTTTTGTCTCACTAGTGTGAGAAGCTGCAAGAAAGGATATACATAAAAGATAGTTAAGATAGTTATACTACTGATTTCTCTGAGTTCATTGTAGAGAAAGGTTTGTGCTAGTATTGTTCGGATGATTAAACGCAGATGGCTTGTACTCTGAGTAACCGATTTGAAGATAACAATATGCAATATATATACCACTGTTACCCCCTAATTGTTGTGCTTTGAATTTTTTTCTCTTTAAAATAAAAAAAAAATCTGTTTAGTGGCAAACCATCCGTACTGGGATAAGCCTAGAGCCTGGCATCTCATCGACTGGCTCAAAAGTGAAGACTCAACTAACTTGGAAGATTTTCAGTGCAATTGTTTGACAGAAAACCTAGAACCATACATTTCTAAGGGAACAGTAAACTCTCCCATGGAACGTTTCCTCCCCGCCACACTACGTACTTCTTTCTGGTAGTTTCCAGCATTCTCATTTCCTTAATTCAGTTACTTTCAGTGTCTTTTGAAATTCAGTGAATTTTGTAGTTGGACAATGGGAAGTGGTGAAGAGATCAGGAATTAACTAAAGAAGTCCAAAAATTGTAGTCCTCTAAATTTAAATAGACATATCATAAACACACATATATATTTTTCGCATCATTAACTAAAACCTAACCAGAAATGAATACATAATGCTTAGCACAGTCTTACTCAGGAGGGAATTTTAATGAACCCCACTTTGGGGTATGGCATCTTTGGAAGTCTACATATTTTGTGCCCTGGGGGTATTTGACATCAGCAATGTAAAGAGCATAGCTCTGGTTCTTAAAACAGAACTGTAATTGCTCACACTGATATTCCTGGCTCTCAGTTTCCTACCAAGCCCTGGACTCAATCCCACTTAACATGGTCTGCTAGATGTTCTCTGTACATTTGCATACAATGAATATATTTAAAGAGCAATAACATCGCATTTTAACATACCACACATAGAATATACATAGTATAATATAGGATAGTATATAAAGTAATCTAAAACTAAAAGTCGTGTTTCAAAAGAGAAAAATAACAGACCTCATATTGACTTTAAAGCCAGTTGGGTTAAAAGCCACCCTTAGAACTACACTCTGGAGAGCCTACATTTCCGAATCACTTTGGATTTCACAGCTGTTTTGTGATTGCTGGCGTTTAAGGGCACCGAGTTATTTCAGCAACAGGCGCTCTGCAGACCCGCAGCAATGATCTGACAGGAAGGAGGGGGAAGATTTTTCTGATCAGAGGAGTTTTGCTCCAAATGGAGAATTCCTTGAGTACATCGATTGAAAAGTTAAAAATTATCTAACAATTAGCTTATCCAATTTTTAAAGTAGAAGCAGGAAGCCCCCAATTCTCTAATATTTTAAGAGTGAATTTCTTAGTGGAGGAAAAAAGCAAGAAAAAAATACTTAATTATTTCTTGTCAATTGACAAATCAGTAGCACATGCTGGATGATAGATTTCTTAGCAGTATTGTTGCTCAGGTCTAATGGCTTATGTCTCAAAACCAGAATACACGTCAGAGAAAACATAAACAGGTCAGCTCATAGCTAGTGAAAGAGGCATACTTGGAAGTCTTTTCAAATAACCTTGTTTCAATTGTTTATTGAGTAGCCTCTTGAGCTGAAAAGCTGTGACTGTTTTTGTGACAGGACAATTGATCTTTCTGCTGTGACTTCACTTAGACTGAGTTTTGCACTCCATATCCATCAATACAAAATAATTTTTAAAACGTTCCCTCCTATAGGAGTCAGATTATTTTGATTCCTAAGACAACACAGTCATAAATTTCATTTACTCACTTGGTGACAAGATTTTCTACTTTCTGCCATATAATGTATGTTTTGTTCTAACACAAAAACGCCAGTAACTACCAACCTCATGGGAGGAGTGAACACAGAGGTAGATTTCTCATTTGATTTTTTTTTAATTGCATGCTCAAGGAAGTTATTATTCTATTTTTTTAATTTAAAAAGAAAGAAGAACCTTGCTAGCAAGACGTTCTCCCACACATCATTTGAGATTAGGTAGCACTAAGATAGTCTGAGATGGAAAGAGGCCTCACAATGCACTTCTTAAGGAACTTTCCTCGCGAACCACTGAAAAATATCCTAAAAAGTGCGACCATCACATCTGCATCAAGTTATGAAAAAAGTAAGGCTTGTTAACCTGCTGTTTGGAAACCAGAACACTTTTATCAGTTCATATAATTGCTCACCCCTTATTCACTGCTCAACACTGGAGAGTTCTTTACCTCCTAAGATCCCACTAATTGCTGACAGATTTGATTTCTCCCTGACAGCAGGAGTCCTGTTTCTGGCCTTTACATCAAGTAATTGCTTCATTTTTCTCCCTCTGCTCTAAAAAACGGAATTCCCTTCTCCCCTGCTTGAACCCCTTTAATGGCTTCTTTCTCTGTTATTAAATCCTTGCCATTTAAATCACATTTAGCGATGTTTTGAATAACTGATTCCAATTACTAAGGCGCTTACCAAGAAGCAGCTGAAAACGCAAGTCATTACTTGCCCACAGACAAGCGGCTACACCTTGCAGCCAAGTCTCTGGTGAACTGTATTGTATTTCTCCTCGGTAAGGGCAATTTATGCTCACCGGAGCCTGATGTTCAGCAAATATACAGCTGCTGGAGCTCTCCTACACTATCATTTGTGCCTAATAGATATTAGATTTTATATTTATTTTATAAATAGCCCAATTCCTTAAAGAAACATCCCCTTCTGCCCATAGGGGCCAGGATAGGCCAGTTGGAACAACAGGAGAGGTGACCAGCTGGCTACTCCATGACCCAAGCAAGGTCATTCTGCAAAGGTCTAATAAAGCCTGTGGTGGCCCAGACACACAGCATGACACAGCCACCATGTCTGCCAAGGACAACGCTCATCCTCCCCAGACTTTGCTTTGACAGTCCACAGTTTGCTTTCCCTTGCCATTGCACACTTAAAAAATAATACTAATAATTCCTATCATCTCGTCTGACCCCCTCCCCCAGGATGTCAGGTATATTTTTTAACTTGCAAAAAGGATGCATCTGATAAATTTCATGACATGACCTTATTTCTGTGATCATCTAATCATACAAGGTTTTAGGGAGATCCTGTTTTTCAATCCCATTGTGTGCAAGGTAAGCGAAAATTGTATTCTATTCATTGTGGTATATTTAATCAGACACGGGGTTTGGCCTCATGAAAATAATGTATTTTTTGGTCACATCTGCATTGTCAAAATATGACTTTTGTCTTGGCGAATATTTCATGCAGGAAAGCGTCTGTGATGCCAGGTGTTTTCATATCCATCTCTGACTTTCTTATTTTAAATATGAAATAATGGATTAAGTTAATATTAGCGTGTGTATAACAGGTTGGCTATAAACATTTCATTGATCTTCCTTGGGTAATCTTGACACCACCTGGTCATCACAGCCCTCAAACAGGTCTAACTTAACTGAACTGGCAAATGTGAAGGCAGAACCCTTGCTTCTAATTTTATTAGACAACTGCTTATATCAGCTAGGACTGGGGCTAAGGACCATTGTCACTGAATTCAAACTTGAGATTTTTAATGAAGCTGAAAAGTCTTTCAATTTTATATTAATGTAAAAATATAATTATCTACATATGCAAATAGTTTTGTGTGTGAAGGTGAATTGAAGAGGTTTTAATAAATATCACTATTATAACGTAAATTATTTTTGCAGCAACTGATTAATTTTGCTATAAACAATATTAGAGTCTATTTTGCTGGGAGTCTAACAAGAGTATAAGTAAATTCTGTATAAAGTAAAACTTAAGGCTTTTCTTCCTTTTTGGTTCTGGGAATCAAACTCAGGACCTTGCACTTGCCAGTCAGGCACTTATACCACTGAGCTATTGCCCCATTCCCAACTTTTCTTCCTAAACTCATAGATACCTTATGTTTTACTGTTTTGTTAAATTAAGGAAGTTAAGAAAAACTTTTGAAATCCATTTTTGTATTACTTGACTGTCTTCCAAACACTCATCCGAAGCCACAAGTATCTAAAGGAACTGAAATGAAGTCTTAGCACAAAAAAGCATTTCAAAAGCCTCCCGCAGCCAGCCATATACCCAGAGAGACCCTGGAGAAGCAAGACACAGAGAGTGAAGGGAGAAGCACACGCACCTGGGATTCCGTAGTTTCTGTTCTTAAATATTGCCTCTTCAATTATTGATGCGTGATATTTGTGAAAAGTGCTATCTTGCATGGCCCAGATGCCCCAGTCTTCTATTTGTACGTGAAGGACGCCAGATTGGTGGCACTGCCCATTCTAGCATCTGTATTATTCATGTACATCTCACCCAAATGCCATTCCCTCATTCCTTGAGAACCAGGGTGGGGTCCACAGAGACAGAAAGCTTGTTATGATTCTGGGACTGAGTACATAGCAGCAGAATCAGCCCCGCTTTATCCAGCATCTACGCTAAATTAGTAGCCTCCACTTCTGCCCAGAGCCCAGCACTCTGCCCAGCATCCAGCACTCCACCCTCCCTCGTCACCTCAGCTCCTTGTTGAGAGATCCATTTACAGAGGGGGCCAACAACACCTCAGTCTTCTCTTGTGAAGGTCCCTAAAGGAGCCCTCTGGGTCACAGAGGGTACTGGAAGGGTCCATGAGAAAGTGGAGCTCTTGGGCTTTGAATGCATAATGTCTCCCATCGCACAGAGAAACAACAGGAAAGAGTCTCATTAGAGTCACTCCAGTGGTGAGAAAAACAAGGTCAATCAACCTCACCGTTTACAGTGGCAAAATTGTAATATGTAAACACAGCCAACACGGTGGCTCAGAGGTCAGATGCGGGAGCCAGACTGCCTGGATTAAAAAAATCTGCTGTTGATCAGTTATGCATCCTTGAACAAGTTATAAAACCTTTCTGTTTTATGTCCTCTTTTCTAAGGGGAGCGATTATAATGATATCTACTTCATGAGAACGATTACCTGATTAAGCTTAAAGAACATTTACAGCATGCTAAAAGGTCCCAGAAGTAAAACTTTCAGTCATCAACTTCACTGATCATCTCTTTCACGGAGTGCCTTTTTTTTTCCCTGTTTTCTGAAAGCACACAGGGTCCTTGGGCATGTGCTATCTTTTTTTCTTACCCAAGAGAGGTTTTTATTTAGTAAAGGGAGACAGTGACTGATAATACCTTGGTTCATTTTTACTGGGGGACTTATACATTGACAGAGACCTAAAAGTAGCATAAAAGCAAGAGCAGAATTCCCAAGGCCCGGAAATCATGCTGTTTTGCAGGCCACCTGCTGTCTATGTGTTGAAAGTCACCCTGACCGTAGTATACTCCAGTACAAAGAGAAAGGCACTCACCCCATACATTGTTTTGCTGAGCATCCTTGTGATCTGTCTGTTCAGCACCTGTAAACCCTCTGAGAATGGAAGAAACACATGAACAACTTCTTGAACTTGGAGTTAGCACCATTTTCCCATCGGTGTTCAGGTCCTACTCTGCGGAGCCCATGATAAGTATAAAAAACAACTTGCAAAATGTTTTTATTTGCCTTTAATCATAGCAAGTCCAGAAATGTTTCACCTTGGCATATAGTGGTTCCTCTTTGATCCTGGGAATCTCCAGGAAGTAGTATCAGCAAGGATGGCGAAGCAGGTACCTCTTCTCAGAACGCAAGAGGACTTCTACGAAAGTGACATTTGGGTCTGTTTAGTCTCAGAAATGTGGGTAGGACCAAAGAGCCAAGAAAGCGTCCTTCCTCAGACAAACCCATCCTCCTGCAGATCTTGGAAAAAGGACCATGAAGCAGCATTCAGGAGCCCTGGTTTCCCAGTGATATGCAAGGTGACCTTAGGCAAGGCCTGATTCTCTTTATTCGGGGGGGGGGGGTGCTGAACTAAATGATCTTCATAGCTCCTTCCATCTTCAGTCTTCTGTTTGCAAGAGTCCAGTTTTTTGTTGTTTATCCTATTCACGACTAGGTATTCACCTAGAGAAGCATAATATTATTAACAATACAATATGCAGATACTTAAGATACAAAGTACAGTATTATTTAAGAGTACTTTAAAAATTGCAAAGAATCACATTGGTCTATTTGTTTCTAGGTGTTTGTTCACTCTAAACCAACCCTACAAAGGCCATCAGTGCTCCTCTAGAGCTAGCCTTAGTCAGGTGTTTTAAGTGTATACAAAAGGGATTCTGAGCTTAGCAAAGCACCTCAGAGTTACCTGCAGCCCTGCCTGAGATGGAGGGGAACTGACAGGTCTGTTGAATCTTGACCCTGGATCCCTTCAAGGAGGTCCTTTTGTATAGCCTGCACTTTGAAAGGAGTCTGAGAACTCTTTGGGAAGAACTATGTGTTTTCTTCAGCAATAAATATTTTTTCACTTGAATTAAGGAGAAATTAGATATCTACAATGCAGCAACTATTATTATCTCATAATATCATGTTATAAATAATAACAATAATAGAGCATCAACCTTGACCACAATGATTGGATTCGTAAGTGTTCATTTGCTCTTCATGACCTGGCAAAACTATCATGAAATTCATTTAGAGCATTTCATTAAGCAGACCACATCTGCGCCTTTAATGAATAGTAATTAAAACTCACAGCAGCATTCCCATTAGGTGATGGAAGGTTATTATGCACCGTTTCTAAAATAGGTAGACTTTAGATCATGTAGTTAGCCCTTCTGGTGGGTGTCAGCACTCAGAGGGAAATTGAAACTTCATTCTAATTTGCCCATTTCTATATGTTTGGGTACTCAAAATAACTGTCAAACCCAAGAAACAAAATTTTTAACTCGAACAGTTTCCACTAGAGCATGGAATGGTGGTAAAATACCCATGGCAGATTCCAGCCCTGCTTGTTTAAGTGGTTGTGTGATTTAGTTAGGGGAAGGCATTGGTCCTCTCTGACTGTTGGTTCTTCTTCTGCAGAAGAGGGCAGATTAAATCCTGCCCAAGATGGTGTTTGGAGCTAATAAGCAGTGAGCTTCTCCACCTCAGTACTCCTGGCATCAGCCACAATGATTTGTAACATTTTCCTATCCTTGGAATTGGTCCTTTTCTACTATAACAAGTATGAAGAGCACCTAGGTGCCCCCATCCTTCACCTGGATGCTGCAGCTCTTCTTGTCAGAGGACCGTGTGCCTCTCTGGGCTGTCTTACCTTCCCTTTCTGGTGGTTCCTATAACCTGTACAATAATCCTCCACTGTCTACTGTCACCAGTGTCTTCTGGGTCTCATCTGCTGTCAATCAGCAACCCATGACTTACAATTTGCAATGCATTTCTTAGCTATCTGCCTAGTCCTTTCTTTAGCTCACTAGTCCCAGATCCTGCCCTATAGGATCCTGCCCTCGCTACTCGCCAAGCTGGTCAGGATCCTCTTCAGCAACATGCATCTTGTATGAGTTCCTCCAGAAGCTGACTTGGAAACAAGGATTCAGATGTGGATAGTTTATTTGCAAGGTGAAGGAACCACAAGTAAAGAAGTAGGAAAACAGAAAAGGAGACAAGTCAGCCAAAGAAAGAAGTACTGCCAAGCAAACAAGCCCAGTGAGGACCTGGACCTCAAAACTATGGGGAACTTGGAAGCCAATGGAAATCAATGCTCAAAGTGACATTCCTGAAGGGTGAGGAGTGGGGGTATTTATGTACCAGTTCCCAAAGGAGGAGAGGGCTTTTAATTCTCCTACCCACCTGTGTTTGGCCATGGTGGATTCTGACCACAAGAGAAAGACCTTGAATGGAAAGAGGCCTGAGTTGGCAGTTAGAAGACAGAATGTGGGCCAATGGTTAGACAGGAAGGGGTGGGGCAGGCTCTTGGCACATCACAAGTCAGACATACTCACTGGGATGCCAGCATTTTAATAGAACTCGGTGAGAAAAACCCATCTAACCAACTCTTCAGATGTGCCTGTACCCTAGTTTGGCATCTTCATTCTTCTCTTCTTTCCTCTCAGCTTTTCACACTTTCAGCCACCTCATTCTTCTGACTGCCAACCCAACACTTCTCTCAGCTAATGACCAGCCATTGTACCATGGTGGGGTTTTCTGCTCCAAATATTTGGCTACCATTTTGGTATGGGCTCTCTCCTGAGATGCTATATCAAAAGTCTGGTGGTTTTGTTTCCCAGTAATCCCTCAACATTTTCTGGATTTGACCTCAGAATGTCAGGAGTAATGTCAACCGGGTCTGATTACATAACACATCACATCTGTAAGGTGCTTCAGAGTTTAGAAAGGAATTTCATGGCATCTTATAGAAAGGGCATGGAGGTTAGAGTCAAGGGCATCACTCTAGCTTCTTGGTTCTCACATGTGCTAACTGTCCCATGATCCTGAACAAATTATTCCTCCTTGCTTTGCTAAATGTTGCTTTCCTTATCTGTTGAATAGAAGCAAACATGGTGATACCTACTATGTTAGTCAGCTTCTTTGGTACCAAACAGACACCTGAGGTAATCAATTTATGAAGAGAAAAGGTTCATTTTGGCTTACGGTTTACTTACTGAATCTGTATTTAAAAGAAGTGTTTATTTTGAAGTTTACAGTCCTTGGTTGGTTGGTTCAATTTCTTTGGACCTGTGATGACACATCCTGGTGGGAACTCATGGTGGAGCAAAACCCTTCTCATTGTGGCTGGGAAGAAGAGGCTAAGGTCCCACAATCCCCTTCAAGAGCATGCCCAACCTCTTAAAGTTTCCACCACCTCCCAACTCTGCTTTACCAGGAATAAACTTAATTCCTGGGCCTTTCTAGAGTCAAAGTATGACACCTGCCTTCCTCACTTCACAAGGTTTGTGTCACAATTGAGCAAAGCTACATGCCCAAAGGAACCATCAGAGACTCACCCTGGACCTTGACTATTTGATTTTTCACACTTCAAGTGTCCACACCAGCCTGTGAGAAGGTAGGCACGATGATATTTGCCTTGTTTTAAGAAGAGAAGAGAAAAGCTCTTCTAGCTCTACTGCCAGATTTTTGGTTCTCATGTGCCTGCAAAGAATTGCTGCAGCGCCAAACCAAACCACATTTAAATGCATTTGGAATGCTACATTCTTGGAGAGAGGAGCATTATTTGAAGAAGTATAGTCACACATCTGAGATCTTAGAACAACTGAAAAAGTATGATACTTGGGTCATTTAGACAAATTTTTGCTCTACCTCTTAAAATTAGCCACATATTAAAGATCAGTCATTTGAGGTTCTAAAATGTACTAATAAGGTTGGGCTGAGAAGTCAAGAACTATGTACTTATCTGTTATTGCTCTTTTAAAAAAATTCTCCCCAGTGACTTTTAATTTCCTAGAAAGGGGCAGTCAGCCTTTTGAAGAAACTCATTTATTTCAGCATCACTCTGAGTTCCTAATGCAAACGTCTTTAAGGGGCTGATTTGGAGAAACTAGGACAAGACATTTCCACTACAGCCCAAAGGCAATTTGCATCTCTTAAAGATGAAGAGGCAGAGGTTAAACATAAGCTGAAACTCATCATGACTTATACACCATGAGGTTTTTTTATATATCATTTCACACAAATCCATTTTTACAAGTTGAATATGTGATTTTTAAAGTCAAATATCTGCAAAAGAAATTGGACTGACCCGAATCTGCCTTCAATGTTTAATGGTAAGGATGTTGTGAAATTTGAAGCAATTTTGTTTTCCATGCACACATTCTTTTTTAGGAAGAAAATCTTTCTTTGCTTCACATTCCTCTTTGTACCCACAGAAATGCTTGATTTGGTTTGGTATGAGTCAAACAAACTATTCTCATCACAAGTGGAGCAAAGGAAAAAAAAAGAGCCTTTCATTGAAGTTATGGGTTCTGGAAAAATTTGTGTAAAAGCACTCTATGTAACCATAGTTGTTGCCCACTCTTTTGTGAGCTATCTGTAGAATAGTTTTTTTCTCCTGAGCCCAACAAAAACATAAAGGGGCATGAAAATTCAGTATAGAAAAACGCTTATAGAACTCCCCCCACACCACTTCTTATGAATGTTCATGCGCATCTATGAAGAATTCTTTCTTTTTTTCTTTCCAGGCTTTTCTCAAGATCATGTCCTGTCAACCACGCAACGTTATGAAGTGAACTACAAGACAGGGGCCATATCTAATGCTGAATTTCATGTGATCATGCATAATACATATTAAATCACGTTTACCTCTCAGGTTACAATTTGGTTAACGCACTTGGAGAAATAATCATGATCTTCAAATTGCAATGTTTAAAGGTGGACATTTAACAAGAAGGAAGTCAAAATTAGCCAAAGATAGAAACCACATGGTTAGCCATTTTTTTCTCATGCAAAAATCTTCTTAGCAAATGAAAAAATAAAGCACCACCAATGATCCATGGGGAATAAAACTAAAACCTCCACAAACCCTCCTAGAGTTCGCTAAACCCAATCATCCTGTATAATAATTTGAAGATAATAGACTAAATTCTCCAAAGCACTAGGACACAACCACTGTTAACTTTGAAGCTCTTAAAATATGCAGTATACCAGGCACAGATGGAATATTAAAATGGATCCAAACAGGCCTGATAAATCAAAGGAAGTTGGGACATTGGTAAGGAGCCTCGTGGTTTTGCTGCTGGTGGTGGTGGGCCAAAAGAGTTTCATAAATTCCAGAAAATGATTTGGGAAAATCTCTCCGATTCTAGGTCCAGGAAGAAACTACAAATGCCATCCAGTCAGTTCACTTGCCTCCAAGCCCCAAAACCTTTTAAGATCCCATGGAGTTTTCACGTTGTACTTTATTAGCATTGTTGTTTACAAAACCTTGAAAAAGAAAAAAACAAGATAATCTATTTGTTCCTCCTTCTGGATTTCCTGTGCCAACCTAAAAGGTTAGCTAATGGCTCTGAAATCATCACTGACTGTCACATAAAACCTTACCCAGCAGTGTGGGACACCATCCTTCCCATGCCTCCCAGTCTTCAAATAAGTTTTGGAAGCACTTAAGTCTCAGAGGTTTTGTCATTCTGGTTTGAGATCCAGCATAACTTAAAAACACTAGCCAACAAATAAATGTCAAAAGATGAAAAAAAATTTTTCTACCACATTCTGTTTTTCATAAAAAAAATATAGATTTAATAAGTTTCTAAAGGAGAACAGAATGGTCACATTAGAACATTGCCAGACTTATAAACTTTGACAGTCCCACATACTGAGATGAACGGGGAAATGCATTTCACAAGAAATAAAATACGTTTTTTGTCTTCTGGATTGCTGAAGAAGAAGAAGAAGGGAAAGCACATCTGTCCCAAATTTCTTTGAAGGAACTGAATGACATTCGGCTTTCCTGAGTGAATAGTCTCTTTCTAGTACTGGGTTACCTTAGATGGTTTCTAAAAAATGACTTTAATGCTCTAATCAAACAAAACCCAGGAGGCAAATTTAAAAATATTTGTCTCTATTAACATCTCAGGGCTGGAAACAAAATTTTCCTCCAATGAAGAAAGGACATCAATACAAGTAATTAAATATTTATAAGGATGTTCATGACAGGTTTGCATAAAATAATGACACCATTTTGTGGTTTTGTAGGATCGTTTTTCAAATGAGAATAATCAGAGCTATTTTATAGTTTTTGTGAGGACCATATAAATTCATGTTTATAATTACACAAGTATAAGGTGTATTTATTAATAAATTATTATATTTAATGTTAGATTATGGCCTGAAAGAGAAATGGGCAATAATATGCACTCCGAGGCATTATTTCCTGGGTTCAAATCCTAGATCTACTCCTCACCACTTATTTAACTTTGGGAAAATGTATTAACTGCCTGCATTTATTAACTGCACAGGCCTTCATTTCCTTGTCTGTGAAATGAAGACTGTAGGATCTACCTGATATGGCTGTTGTAAGAATCAAAGGGGTTAATACAGGTAAGTCCTTCATGTCTGACACATCATAAGCAAATAAAGCAGAGACGCATTGGTCCACCAAGGTGGTGTGTCACTGAATTTGACCATGCTTGATAAAGCAGAGAGACTTCAAATCATACAAGGATGGCTTCTGCATCTATTTTGTCAGTTCAGTAAACATGGTAGGAAAAAGTAAGTCAAATCATTGAAGACATCGATAAATCAAACTCTTATTTAGCCCTATGTAGACCAAAGGCCTAAAGGTGTGATCTCCAGCTAGTTGTTTTCTCTATATATAAATAAAATATTCTTTTCTTGTCGTTGAATATAAGCCTTTTCTTCTCTTAGAAGCATGTCATTTTAAATGTAGTGGTTCTGCTCAGTTTTAATTTTAATTTTACTTTTCTCATGAGACTAAGAGTTAGGAAGATATTTCTCTTGGATAGTGACTCCAAAACTTTAGCCAACATCAGAAATGTTCAGGATGCTTGTTTTAAAGTCCTGATTTATGGGCCCCACACTATGAATGAGTCAACGTGTTTGGCCTATGGGAAAAAAATGGAAAGATACATAAAAGTATATTAGAGTAAAAATGTCTTTTAAAAAAATTAATGATATGTGGACTGCCTCTTCATTCACAAAATTAGAACAGGAGATTTCTAAAGTGCATTCTTAAAATTTTTATATAAGTGGCTTTCAGCCTAGTTCTAAAACCTAATTCCATATCACTATTTTTTATTCGAACCATTTGATATTTTATTATATGAGTTCTATTTTTATATAATATATAATTTATTTCCAAAGAAGAGCATAATTTTGTGCTAAGCTGCTTTTTCTGGGAATTAATCAATGTATAAATAAAAGAATGAATGACTAGAAAAAAATATAAGACACATAAATGAAAAAACATTAAATGGATACTAGATTTTCCTTCCCTTTAAAATATATACATTTTACATAACAGGAAATCCTGTAGTTTATTTTTAGAAGGATGTAACATATAGGCTTAAGGAAATAACCATAATCTTTTCTTTCATGAGAATATAGATAAGATCCACTGAAATTCCTAAATACTACATTTTCTGGAAAGTTCCCAGGAATCACAAAGAGGGCCTAGTATGAGCAAAACTAACACCAAAATAGAACATAGCTACCAAGATATTTAAATCCACAACTGCCATATGTTTTACTACTAGAGTGAAGTTTCTGAGTAGTAGAATACTCCTTAGTCAAAATGGTCTTTCTTTTCTACCTTTAATAAATAAATTCAATCTGCTGATGGCTAAGGATGACAACTTCTGTGCACTCTCCCTGTGCCACTTATTCTGTCTCCCCCTCTAGTTTCTATCAGAGTTTTGAGGAGGGACTCCCTCTCTTTCCTTCCTCTATTATTTCTTAGCTACTAAAAACACTTGTCAACTCTATCTACAGCACACAGAGCATCAGTACACTGAAAAGTATTGATGTATTTTTTTACATGACCAAAATCGATGTGAATGCACCCCAGTCCTATAGAACTGAGTCATTTATAGTGAGTTCCCCTTCCCCTTTATTTGCTACCCTTGTGTTTTACATGTTGGAGAATCACATTCCCAAACAATCTACCTATATATAGACTTTTGCTTGGGCCTTTATTTTTACTGAGAAACACAAACTAAGACTGCTAACCTCAGGGTAGGATTTTGAAGGAATCGTTGACCATATTCAATAAGGATCCTACTGCTAGTGGTAAAAGCAGGTATGAAATATATCATTGGTACTTGAATAATACAAAGAAACAGTAAAATAGGTTGAACAATACCCTGGCCTTTGCTGACTCCTTTTAGAAATCTTAAAGTGTGAGCAACCACATAAGCTCAGGTTACCGAGTATCAACGGAAGTCCTGTGGCACTCTCTGACACATAAAATAGGCTTGTATCTTTTGGAACTGCAGAGAAACCACTGAAACATAGACCCAGGGTCTGCCTGTGATGGGACAGTTATCAAGGAACTACTTAGATCATATATTCCAGTTCATTTAAAGATCTGCCAAATATCAAGAATCTTATCATGGCTTTCCCTTGAGAGAAGACTGAAATAAAGGCCAATGTGTAGGTCACCTATTTAGGACCATGTCCCAGGAAGCAGGAGTATACAACAAGGACAGTGAAACAGGAGAAAGGAAAAGTCATATGGATGACTCAATCCTGTAGGACTTTCATAAAAGGTTTATTGAAACGAGTCTCCAAACATCCACTCAGGAAATAATGGAAAAAACATTCAGCCATTGGCTCCTCCGCCTGGCTAGTAAAGGATTGCTCCAAGGAATATTTACTTCTCAATAATTCTGAATCATGTGTGAGTTGGTTCCACCTTGTTTCTGCTGGGTGTCCCATTCCATCATGTCAGAAAAGCCCCAGGCAAGAAGCAACAAAAATAAAACATGGTCAAATTGCATATGCCCAGGCTTGATTGAAACGTTCATACAACTGTGCCCAAGAACAATGGTTGGAATAAGTCAGGCTAGGATAATCTGAAGTAATACACAAAATCTATCTGAAACAACTAGGAAAGACAGTATTTGGAGGAACAGCAAGTGACCAACTGCGTCTCATGCTACTCATCACTAAGAAGAGAGCTGAGAATTGACCATCAGCCACACTGGAGGTCATGGTGACCTTGACAAGAGCAGTTGGGGCCAAAGACTGATTCATCTGCCTGGACTCACTCCTCCTCCATATGGCTATGAAAATATAAACCATGAGAAAGCAACTCTCTCAACCCCTGCCACGTAACCTTCAAATCCACTTTGGCAGTCATCCTTAGAATTTTTCTTCCAGTTGCAGGGGAGGAAGCAGTCCTCTTCTTGTCTGAGGGTTATCCTGTCCTTTTCCAGCTTCTCAGGGTTGTCAGCCTCTTTCTTATTCATTTGTCCTCCTAAATATTAAGTATCTCATTCTCTGTTGAATTTTTCCCATCATAAAGCCACCAGCAAAGCTGGAACAAAGCAGTTTCCCAATTTTCATATGAGAGGTATGGGATGAATGAGTTCAGGGAGAATTTCAACATGCTCAGTTCTCCACCAGTTCCACATTTCCCTTGTAGAAACAATTTTCTTTTCCATCCCCCTTTCCCTTAAAAGTTTCTTCCTTCACTAACTCTGTTACTTCTCTGTAATCTCTTTGCTATCGGACTTTTACTTTAATCACTACGATAAAAATACTCTGTCAAGTCACCAGTGACCCCATTTGTTGCTCAGGCTAAAGAATGTTTCCCTCTTCTTTTGGACATCTTAGCAGAACATGCTATGTTTGACCATTACCTTCTTCCTGACACTCTTTCTTCCATTTGCTTCTCCTAGTTTGTACCCTTTCTACCTGGTCCCCTTTCCCTTCTTTAAAGGCTCTGCTTCCTCTTCCTACCTCAGTGACTGGTGTTTCCATCCTCATCCTTTAATACTAATTCTAGTTTCTCTCTTCATAGCCACTGTCCTGGCTTTTATTTCCATTTCTATACGTCAGTGACTCCCAATTCATATTCTAGCCCTTATCATGGCCTAGTAATGTTAGCACTTGTATGTCTCAAATGACCCTCAAATTCACCTCAATCCAGACTGAACTTGAAACTTTGCTCACTCTCACACCTGAAACCTATTCTTCCTGCCAAACTCCTGACCCTCCTAATTAGTATCACCATCGGTCATGGCTTAAATCTAAAATAGACTCAAAAGTTTCATGTATTATGAAGATGATTGATGAGTTCAGTAATTCATATTCTGTCAGGAGACAGAGCCTGGTTTGAGGGGTATGGCACTGGGGGCATGACCCAAAAGGATGTATTCTTGACCCTGGCTCCTCCATTTGTCTCACTGTCTGCTCCCTGGATACCACAGGTTGAGCAGCTTTGCTCTGCCATGACATTCCACTATGCCATTTCTGATTTAAACTAGCCAACCATGAACTGAACCCACTAAAACCATGAGCCAAATTAAACCTCTCCTCCTTTAAATTGGATATTTTATCCAAGCAATGGGAAAATAATTAAGACACCATTCATCCACCAATATTATCTTTGACTCTTCCATTTTTCATTTTTCTTATACAATCAATGAAAAAATCTTGTCAACTGTAACCACTAAATTGCTCTAGGATTTATCCAATCCTTGCCAAATGCACAAGCAGATGCCATTTGGCCAGTATATGCTGACATGGTTTCAGAGGTTGCAGATTCATGTATTTTTGAATGGCTAGTATTCCTGGAACTCCACCTGTTAAATAATATTATTGTCACCCTTGTCTGGCACCTGTTTCTCAGTATAAGTGGCCACTAGGTATCACCTGGATTGGAGCATTGCTCACCATGCTATGGGCTTCAGTCTCTCACTCACTAGTCATTGGCCAGAGTGATGTTTCTGAAATGCAAATTTGTTTGAATCTCTGTCCTACAAAACCTATTAGTGACTCCTTTTGTTCTACATGTTCAGCAAACTCTCTTCCTTTTGCTTTCTACTGGTTATCTGGTATTCAGGCAACCAATACCTTGTTAATGATTTCTATCCTCTGGAAATGTGAGAGAAAGTACCAAGTTTACAGTAATTTGTTATGTCAGTATTTGGAAACTAAACTAATTCTCAAACAGAGTTCCTGATTTGTTTTTACAAACCGTTTTCTTCCCAAATTGGTCCTCCGTCGAGTATGCTAAAAGCCACCCAGGTTTTCAGATTTAAAATCATAAGAGTTCTCCTAGGTTCTTCTTTTTTTCTCCCACTTTCCATCCTGCTCATTTGTCTTCTTTATTTTTAAAAAATTACTCATAATTGAGTAAAATTTACTCATTAAATCCACTCTTACCTGTATTCAAGCTGTTGTCAACCCTTCCTCTGAGTTTGTTTCCCTTTTCCTTCTTCTCTCCAACCACTTTGAACAAGTCTTAAACTCAGATCCTATGTCACCCCTAATAGAATTATTCCAGTGACTTTCAAAGTCCTTAGATTCAGTGCCCCAAGTGATTTTGCCCTGCTACTGCTCATTCTTCGCCTTGTCACCCTGCTGCAACCACTCCAGTGTCTCAAATGTTCCTGCTAAATTCCTGTATCTCCATGCTCTGCATTTGTCATGTCCTCTGCTGAAAATCCCTTCATCCAAGATATTCCATGACCAACTTCTTTCCTCCTTTAGATCTATTTTTTTTCCGGAACCTGTTCCTCACCATCCTGTCTAAAATGACAGATACTCCATGTGTTTTTATCGTCTACCTGTTAATCTAATTTATATTCTTCATAGAACTAATTACCTGAAATTATTTTATTGTATATTCACTTGTTTGTTGATGATCCCATCTACTAAAATGTGAACTTTGACTTGTCATCTAACCCCAGAGTCTGGAACAATGCATGGAATGAGGTAGAGCTTCAAGATATATTGGTTGAATGAGCAGATATGTAAATTTCACCTATGTCCTGTTCACTGTTGTCTAATCAGTGCTGACTGTAGCTGCTATGTATATGTGTGTTGCAATTTGGGGTTCACAAGGAGAACAAGACAATATAGGACTAAGATTTATAGTATTACTTATAATGGTCACCCAAGGAATCAAATACAAAGAAAGTACAGGAAATCTGTCCACACACTAAAGACATAGAGAATCCACTCAAGAGCCTGGATCCCATGAAAATATCCTGCATGAGTTCAGCTGAAGACCTGGAGACCATGACAAGGCCTCCCACAAGTTCAGCTGGAGGCCTAGAGCCCACAATAATATCTCATGCAAGTCTGGTTCACGAATTTGTGCTGGGAAGGCCAAAGGTCAGCGGTGGAAGCTAGAAAGCCTGTGCCAGCAGGGTGGAGGATCTGTCCCAGCAGGGAGCCAAGAAGCAACATTCAAAATAAGGACCAGGGCTCCCCTGAAAAGTACCACAGCCATTCTCAGCAACAACAAGGTCCCGAGCTCCTCTGATGATGAGAACTGCCAAGTTTATATCAGGAAAGGAACTTGACAAGCTCCTCCAGGAGAACCAATGACAACAAGAGAACCAGTGGCAACAGGAGAATGGACCACCATGGAGAACCAATAACACTAAACTCTTCCTTTCCAGCTCTTTTTATCTTTTTATCTCCTCGGATTGGCCATCCACACTCACACCATCCACACTCACACCACCATGCTGATTGAGTTCAGCTGGTATTACAAGTTAACCACCAGTTAGCAATCTACCACAATGTGTGAAATCAATGGATGTATGAATGAATATTTTCTTGATCATCCCAGCTGGAAGGATTCTCTCCCTCCTCTAGAACTTACACGTGATATTATTTTCTATGTGGACACATTATTCTGCCTTCAAGTTCACTCACTTCTATATGTCGTGTCTCTCACTGACTATAATAAACTCCTCTGGCTCAAGATTAGGGTCTCTTTCATCTATATTTCCCATGCAACATGCTTGGACATATGTTAGAGGGGGTGGAATTTCAATAGACATTTGGTGAATGAATGAATACGTACATGAATCACTACGAAGGACCTACTTTACAAGGATGGTTTGTAAACTTTCCATGCTTCAGAATGTAGCATCCATTTATGCCCATCATAGATCTGTTTTAGCTCTCCACCAAATCCACCACTTGAGGTTTTAGAGAACCTAAATCCTTCATTTCTTCCCGCTGAGCCATGAAGACAAGTGGCAGTAAGTAGCAAAACACTCGTGATACCCATGGGTATACTGGACTCTTTTTGGGCCACTAACTCACTTAATTTGGTGTAGTTTAGCACATTACAAGATTGTTCAAGAGTGCTATAAATGATGTCAGACACCATCAGAAACCACTTCAGAAAATCATTGCCTGTAGCCGGATCAAAAGGTGAACACCTGGAAGCTAGCAATGCTAGGAAAACAGAATAAATCAGTTTTTTTTCTTCCTTCTCAAGATTTGTACCTTTTTGCCCTAAAGAATGTCCATATTTGCTTAAAATTTAGAATGCCATGATACATCTATAAATTATGTGTATGATAATAAAACATTTGTTACCTTATTATAAAGAAAGTATATGAGTTTTTCACCCTCTGCAATTATTCTGGGCTAATTTCAGGTTATTTTATTTATCTTCCTCTTTTACATAGGTTATTTATTTTAGTACTGTTTGAACAAGTAAGTTAAAAACTATAATATCTATCCAAATAAATAAATAAAAGCTTAAATTTTCAATGGATAAGTTAAATACTTTAAGTTGACTTTAAAAAAACAATATGGTGGTATTTATTTTAAACTCACTAGTTTAGGCAAACTGCAGGGCCCAGAACAACAATACTTTTACATCCATATTGCTTTTTTTCTACCTTGGAGCAAATTGGGAAAACAGGTTGATAGGACAATTCTTATACGAACAATAATCAATGCAGTCCAATTTTAATCTGAGTATTTATTTTTCTGAATGTTTAGTCACTCACTAATGCCTACTGTGTGATTCACAAAAATGGTAAATGTGGTCAAAATGCCTGCTGGGTTGACTGGCGAAGGTGACAGCCAGCATGAAACAGTATCAGTATTTGCAGCAGCTCCCCCTTCCCAAAGAGATAGCAAAGTCGAGCATTCTTAGAGCAGTGTGGGAAAAGGAAATGAGACGTGGGAAAAATTAAAGACTTTTTTTAGTCATTTTTATAGCTTGAGCGTGGTTTATCTGAAATTTTGTGAACTTGATATGCTATTGTGTTAATGCTTCAAGGCTGCAAAGTTCAAAAAGAGATGGTTTGTTTGAAATTATGGCACCAAAATGTGTTTCCACTTAGAGTTTTACAAAACAAATGCTTTGGAGATTTGGAGCAGGGGACAGCGTGGAAGGAAAGAACTTTCTGATTTTATTTTAACAGTCCATTCGTAGTTCCCAGGGTAATAAAAGAGCCCAGGACAGTAGGACAATCACGTTCTTCAAGATCCTTTTGGACCAGTCTCAGTCTTGCATGGAACATTCAAAAATGCCCAGGAGGGTTTTATTCCTCTCACAAACAAACCTGATTCGTTCTGAGGACACTTCTTAAAAGACTGTTGCTTCCTTGAAGTGTCCTAGACTGCAACATATTATAAAACATACCTTCCTTGTTCAAAAACTGTAAAACTACAGAATCAGTCAACTCAACAAAAATGCATTTCTTTTTGTTAGTGGATGATTTATTAAAATTTATTTTTAACCAGTATATAAAAACATAAAATTGTACATATTAATGGTGTACCATGTAATGTTTCAGTACATGAATACATTGAGTACTGCTTAAATCAGGTTAAATACATCTGTTTCCTCAAATATTTATCATTTACTTATGTGACAACTTTCATAATCCTTTCTGCTAGCCTTTTGAAATGTATAGCATGTTACTCTTTCCTGAAGTCATTTTACTATGCAATAGTAGTGTGCATTGATGGTGTGCTTTGCTGTGGTTGGTTTCTTTCTTCCATTCCTTGCACCTGAGTTAAGTTAGAATAGGGCAAGTTGGTCTTCATCTATTATTCTACCTCCACACTAGTCATAAACAGAGGGAACTGGGAATGAAGACCTGCCAGAAGGCTTGAGAATCAGGGTGAGCAGGTAGCACATACACTTTGAAAAGTTCAGTTCTGACTAGAATATGCCACTTATTGTTTAAGATGACACCATGTATTACTCACTTTCCCATTTCTGGGAAAAATATCACCCAAAATTTGAAGGAGTTAAGATTCATTCTGGCTCACAGTTTTAGTAGATTCAGTCCATGGTCAGCTGGCTCCAAGGCAGTAATGGCATGGTAGAACAGTATACTGCAGAAAAACTATTCACCACATGTGGCCAGAAAGCAGAGGGAGGAGGGAGGAGCCAGGACCAAGAATATGCACTTCTGTGTCACACCCTCGGGGACTCAACTCCAACCTGGCCCTCCTCCTAATAAGACATTCAGCTATAGAACTCATTAATAGATCATCTCAATAATCCAATCACTTTCCAAACTTTTGGGGACATTTTAGATCTAAATCATAATATATTCTTTCAATGTTAAGGTTTAAAAAGATAAAACAGAAGCACACGCACAGGAACTCTTTGTAGAAATGTATTTCCTAAACTTGTCATTCACATATTGAGGGTCAGGAGTTTTGACACATTGAAGTGTCACAATCCTGTTAGTTATTTAATCTTAATTTCCAAGTTTGATTCTTGAAAAAGAAAAAAAAAAAACTTTATGATTTTGTTGAGGGGCAGTTTCTTTCACCACAATGCATAGGTGAGCTGGTTACATGTATGAGCAGCTGTTCTTTGGTGTCCCTGGGAGACTGATTCCAATACACTCATCTCTTGTGACTGCTAAAGTCCGAGGATGCTCAAATCCTTCATATAAAAGGGCCTCATATTTGCACCTAACCTATGCACATCTCCTGTATACTTTAAATCACCTCTATATTATTTATAATACCTCTGTAATGTAAATTTTGTTAAACTATATTTCTTAGGTAGTAACAAAAAGAAAGTCTACACATGTTCAGTATAGATGCAATTTTTTCCTGAGTATTTTTAATTTACAAATGGTTAAATATTTGGATTCAGAACCTAAAGATTTGGAGGGCCAGTTGTATATTTATATATTTATTTTAAAGATGTACTTATATTTATAATTATAATATGTGAGTATATAACAGTTGCACATTTCTGTTTTCATATTCATACATAATATACAACATTTTTGAAACATAATGTATTTTGCTACCTAAAATTTGCCACCTAAAGTCAATTCCCTGTAGAAAGCACTGTTTTGAAGTATCAGTGACGGAGCACTTGACTAACATACTGAGGTCCTGGATTCAACCCCTAACACTGAAAAATCAAAACAAAACAAAACCTACTTGATGTGTTTAAACTTACTGTTTACTTTCTATTCAATAAAGTATCCAAAAGAAGATATATTTACAAGACAAACAAAAAAAGGCAGGAGACTCAAGCACTGAAGGTGACACAGTCCCAGTCAATACCCTTCCCTGGCATGGTGTCTCCCTTCTCATCTGCTGTTCCCTCTGCCTTGATTTATGCCAGCATCCCCTCCTACAGTCACATTTTGTCCTTCAAACCTTTACCCTGAGACAGCTGCAGAGAGATTACATATAACATTTGTTTCATGAAATCCAAGTACAACCCATTCACGTACTCCAGGGAGAGTGAGTAGTTGATTTAAAAAAAAATCCTCACTCCACAGCGGAGAACAGGATTCCCATATCCTTCCCACCCGACCTCCCATTCCTCCATGAAGTGGCCTGCGAATGATGTCAGATCAGCAAAATGTTGGAGACATGAAATTGTATTTTAAAAGTGGAGTTAAGACTTTTTAAAATCATGGTCACCAAAATAAATTGGAGCAAACTTTTTAATTAGACTGTGAAAGGAGCTACACCTGCTAACAAGAAAATTCAAGACTGCTTTCTATCACTGGCAACTGCTCATGCATGCCCCCATTTCACCTAATCTATGGACGTAGGGAGCTCTGGCTAGATTTAGAAATGTGGCACTTCCCAGATACTAATGCAGAAAAATAAAAATGAGTATACTTATATCCATGAGTTCTCCTACTTCATTTAGAAAAATTACTGCATAATAAAAAATGAGACTTTGTTTTAATTTTTATTCCTTTTTGAAATGAATATTAGACTTAAGCAGCATATTTTTTTAAAATAGTTTTAAAATTTTAAAACCAGCTGGGCATGGTGGTGCACGCCTTTAATCTCAGCACTTGGGAGGCTGAGGCAGGAGGATTGTTGTGAGTTGGAGACCAGCCTGGGCTACAAAGTGAGTTCAAGATCAGCCTGAACTGCATAATGAGACCCTGTCTCAAAAAATAGAGCCAGGGATTTAGCTCAGTGGTGTAAGCCACTGCCTGGCAGGCGCGAGGTTGTGAGTTCAATTCCAGGTACCAAAAAAAGAAAAAAAGTTTTAAAACTTACTAAAGGTGTGGGATGTAGCTCAGTGGTGGAGCAATTGCCTAGCATGCTGAGGTCCTGGGTTCAATTCCCAACATTGGAAAAACAAAATAAAATGTACCTGATGTTTTAAAACTATTTGCTTTCTACTTAGTGAACTAGCCAACACTGATGATTTGATGCAGAATATGAAAGGTTTTTGTAAGATACAAGGATCCTTCTTAAATTAACCCTTAAAAACTTTTCTGCTCATAAAAACTTCCAATGCAATCAAAAAACGACTGACTACTCACTGTGGTCCTCAGTATGCCCATTTATAAAAGAAGTAGGACCAGTGAGGGAAATCTTCCAGCCCCCTTCTAGCTATAAAATTTAATGATTTTGAGAATTGTATTTTGAAAAGATATCAGATACTATATATTAGTGTAAAGAAGCGAGCACAAGTTAAAATATTAGAAAAAGTGCACTTTCTGGTTTGTTAAATTGTGGACTTGGTCCTAACTATTTGTGAGTTCACAATTTTTCTGCCTTAAAATTATTTCAAATTCCAGTGACCAGTCAAATTAACTGTCATTTTTACATTTAAAATAAAACAACTACTCAGTGTTATCATGTATTAAGATTGGATGTCATGAATAAAAAAAAATTGAGATAAATTGTAACCATCTCATTTGCCTTATATCAGTGCTTGGTTCCAATCTGAGACAAAGACACCTATCTTTAAATTAAAAAAAAAAGTGTCTCTCTCTGATTTGATTTAAGGCTTCAATGTTGATAGACTATTTATTTTACATGCTCCTTAAAGGAAAGAAAAGAAAAAAACTAGATCAAATGCAAACTATGTGTCTCAGAGGTTTACTCTGAAGTCATGCTGAGAGGGAAAGAAGGAACATCTCTATTTTGGTTGAAAGAGGGCAGATCAGTTCACTGAGTTCTAATCAAGCCCGGCACCTCACAGCCTTGGAGTAGGGTGAAGCAGGCAGGGATGATGGGAAGACTCATAGGAGCCCCTTGCAACCCTGAATTTTCTCTCCTGAGGTTATTTTTAAAAGAGACTGAGAGACTTCGTGGTGCTGGTAGGGCACCTGGTGGGGAGGAGAAAGGGGAGGACAGGACGGGGAGGGGAGGAGTAAAGATAATCAAGATGGTAGAGAGATAGATAGATATTAATTCACCAAGGTGATTAACATTATTATGTATCATAAATACATGCTAATTTTTTTAAATGAAAGAAGCCAATTTGCCACTTCCAAAACACAGAGATGAAGTACACTATAATTCTGTCTATTTTATAAACACCGCTTTGTATAATATGGTAATGTGAAACACACTAAAGCTTAGTGAGTCTGATCTTACCATTTCTTCATTGTCTTTGGAGTGAGAAGCCTTAAGAAATGTCAGTAACTTGATGGTGGCTTCATTATTGGGTTCATCATTTGGTTCCTAAGAGCCAACAACTTGTCTGTTTCACTCGCTGCTGGGTCTGTCTTGCTAGAACAGTCCCCAGCACAAAGTGATGTTCACACAAAATTTGGAGAACAAATAAATAAACAAACAAGTAAAGGAAAGTAGTGTATCTGTGCATTACAGTTCTCAAAATGTCAGGGAGAGAGAGAGAGAGAGAGAGAGAGAGAGAGAGAGAGAGAGAGAGAGCTTTAGGGAAACCCACAGGAATTAACTAATAAGTGATGTAATCTTTCAGTCTTTTTATGAGATATCCCTCAAATGTGTCCTGAGTCTTTAAAACTAGCAAAGAGTAAACTCACAAATACCTATCACATCTAACCAACAATATTGAATAGATAATCCAAACAAATGAAGATGAAATTTTTTTCTCAATTTTACCGTTAACTCTCAAACTCTATCTCAATCCAGGTCATCTCTACTAGACAGAAGAAAACAAATAAATCAATGAATGAACATGTTTGGGAAAGGCTATTTTATCACCCTTTCTGAAACTTAGTCATAATAATAGCTGGAATGTATAAGATATTCTTTTGTGTTTGTGTGTGTATGTATGCATGTTTGTATGGATATGCGTGCATGGTACCAAGGATTGAACCCAGAGCCTTTGCACTGAGCTATATCTCAGTCCTTTTTCTATTTTTTGTTTTGGGACAGGCTGTTGCTAGGTCACTAAATTGTCCAAGCAAGGCTCAAGCTTACAATCCTCCTGCCTCAGCTCTCCAGAGTCTCGTGATTACAGGTGTACACCGCAGAACCCAGCTAAGCAGCTCACTTTGTGTCATGTTCTGTTCTTAGGATTTCATGTATATCAGTTTAAGTAAATCTTACAACCACCCTGTTATGTGCCCTCCTGCTGGGTTCATTTTGCAAATGAGGAAACTGAGGTACAGCGATATTGCATGACTTTCCCATGATCATACCATACCATTCATCAGGGTGGAATGAGGAATCAAATGAGAACCGGATCTGAAGGTACACACCCCTACCACTCCAGTGTTCCGCTGCTGAGACTCAGACAAGCAACAGCTTCGGCTGGCTTTAGCACAGTATCCCCAAACTTATTTGACTACAATGTACCAATCGGTATTCCTAGGAATGTAATTGGGCAAACACAGAAGCACAATTTTCCTTGCTTCGTTTCCTTTCAAGTCAAATGTATGACCCTGTAAATAGAGGCATGTGATCAGATATGTTCTCCTACCTTTGGGAGGGATTTAATGAGAAGAACTTGAGCTCTTAGTCTCCATGTGCCTTATAACTCATCCATCAAAGGAGGGAAGGAGGCAAGATATTCTTGACCTATCACATCAATGTCACATCGGCTTCCTCCCAAACAAAAGCAAAAGACTTCTTGGAACACACTAATGGCTTTGCATCAGTGCTGAGTGCGACGCCCATTCAACATACACAGGGTTTCCTTAGGGTCTCCCTTGGGGTTTCCTTGGAGATCCTCTTTCAACATCCTGGTTATTGTTGGCCTACAAATCAGATAGTAACAGAATCCAGAGTGCGTGGGGGCGCTTTGTAATGCATAACATAGGAACTGTTCCACCAACTATGCTGAATGAGTACAGAAAAGCTGGTTTTTAGTAAGTTCACTACTAAGCCCTAAATTTTACTTTAGTAAATATATATCTTAATGTTTTAAATTGACATAACTTTTGAACAAAGGAGCTATCCTATGTTGATGACTGTGAAGAATCACATGCATATCCATTCTACAATCTTCTAAAATTAAAGGTACAGCATGAGACATATCATCAGAATACATAATCAAGTCTTTGAGTGGTTCAATGGATGGCTTGAATTAATAAAAACATAGGGAAATTATTCTTTAAGACCATGAATTCACAACTACAAAGACTATTTTTGCTTTGCTATTATTAATACAATAAGAGGTCTGACTTTGACCCTAGAATCATAAACGTGGAAAACATTAACAGTATTATATTGACATGTCTGAGCCTCTCTTTCTTCTGTATTGAGCCGAGGCTTCTGATAAGTTTGGAGGAGTCCTTGTGGCACCAAATAAAACTAAACAATTCGTACAGACTAAGATCAAGGAGGTTCCATGAACCTTAAGATTCCAATTTCGCAGTAAAAGGAAGCCTGTTTAAAACCACTAACAATTACTAATGTTTTAAAACTATAATTCAAGAGATTGTTCCTTTTAAAAACAAATATTAACCATTTTAAAATCTGTCTTTTATTATAATAAGCTATATAGAAAAGTTTTCAAAAATATTTCTGTCTTGCATTGATAAAAATTCCTTCATTTTATTAATTTAGCCTTTTGCCTTTAACCATGATACATTTAAAGTAAGAATGAATTAGAAGGCTCAATTCGTCTTTAACATAATGACAGGTCCATTATCACAATAATTAAAAAGATGGTTTTTAGAGTACTGTATTGTTTTTCTGGAAATATTTAATACTTAAGGTTCAATTTGAGCACTAATACATAAGATGGTTTGAGGGGTTTTTTGGTTTCTTGTTTTTTGGTCTCCTAGATCACCAACTAGCCTCTTCCATGGTAACAGAGTGGCTGTTTACAGCAGCCTGTGAATTTTGCAGGTTATGCTGTGCCACTGCAGCAGAAAACTGCACGTGGCGTCCCAGGTTGCAGGAGAGGCATGATACTGTCTGTCTCTTGCTTTTCCATCTAGGTAGACCAGTAGCTATGAATCACAACTGGGATATAACACACTCCAGAGATAGATGTGTAAGAAAGAGGAAATTGTCACTGATCTTCTGATTGTGATACCCAAATATGAATTCAAAATGAGCTCCCTGCAACAGGATAGCAGGCTGCAGACTTGGTCTGAAGTCTTTTACAGCCTGAAAATAGCTTGCATGAATCTGAATGCCTATAAATATTGCTGACTATAACCCAGTTTCTTTAGACATCACATTATCTTAGACTTCCTGCTGAAATTAATGCATTGGTTTAATTTGCAAAAGAGCCACATTTCCAAAGATAATTTTTGTTACAGAAATAAAGTAAATAAAATAGTCATTGTGAGTCTTAAAAGGGTGTATGGTTTTAAGTGAAGTTACAGTGTATACAGTTAAAAAGATTAAGCTGCTGCGATCACTACACATTATTAAAATGGGCACTGATCCTGTTTGTCTTTAGTCCAGTTGCAGAGGGAGCGCTCTCTGAAGAGCAGACAAGTATTGAGTGCATTTTTCAGCTGAAATGTTGGTAAATGTCTATGTCTTCATGGCTGAGATGAGCTGTCTCTTTGAAACACTGACAGCAAAAAACCAGCTGGGATTGACCTTGAGAATCTCAAAAAATGTATTTTCATCTCAAATATGTACACAGTTATGATAATTGATGTGTTCTGTTGAGTTGTTTGACAACTGTTAATGCTCCCTTGTTACCAGGATAATCCGACTCCTTTTGAAACTCCCTAAGTAGAAGTATTTTCAAACATCTTGAACTATATAGTTGATTTGGTTTTTGCTGTCATTTAGATATTATGTTCAAAAGGCTGTCTCTCAGTTTATGTTTGGTTTAAAAGCAGGGGCTCCAAGGAAGTCCTTAAATTTAAGCCTGGGTTGTGGCAACCCGAAATAAAATGAATCTTTTTTAAAATTTCAGGTTATCTATCTTTAAACTCAGTTCACAAATCTCTTGAAGGATAGCAAATGGTTATTAGAGAAATGCAAAAAGAATGGCATCAAGAAATGCAATAACAACAAATGGTGGCAAGATTACAGGGCTTGGGAAGAGGAGGAACCTTTCTACACTATTGGTGGAAGTGTAACTTCATAATAGCTAAATGCTGGAAATGGTCATATGCCCATCAACAGATGAATGGATAAAGAAACCATGCTATTTATTCACAATGGAGTACTACTCTACAAAAAGGAAGTCATTCATAGGCAAAAGGAGGGGAAGAAGAGTTAAAGGGAGGGTGGGGGAATGGGAAAAAAAGAATCAAGGTACACTTCATATAGGTACAAATTACCTATAATGAATGTGATCATTATGTAGATCAAAAATGTACCTATAAAATTAACTTTTTAAAAAGATAGTGACTGTTAATACTTTCTTTTATTAAGGCTTTTGATAATTGTTTGGTTTCATTAGTTAATATCTTCAAGCATTTAAACTTTGCCTATAAATTTAACATATTTTATTTTTATTTCAAGTATTTTAATGAACTAAATTATAGAAATCCTAATACAAATTTGTGTAGCTTTAATTTACCTGGCATATTAAACTTAAAAACACAGTGACATTAAAGTTTTCTTAACTGGTTTGATATTATATGGATTCCAATTAGTAAGATCTCAATTTAAAATCTGAAGTGTAAATAAAATGACCAAGCCTGTAATCCTTACTCTCCAGAGGCTGAAGCAGGAGGATCACTGCTATGAGTTGGAGGCCAGCCTGTACTGCATAGTGAGTGCAAGGCCAGCCTGAACTTCATAGTGAGACCCTGTCTTGTAAATAAATAAATAAATAAACAAACAAACTCGCATTGCAGGGTTTCTGGAAGGCAGGAGGTTTGATTTTATTAAAATTGATCCTGAGCAACTCAGGACACGTTGGTCATCCTACTAAAAAAAAAAAATTCACATAATTCAAAATTTTCAATTGAAGTTACAAGACTCATTTTAATAGAAAAAATTAATAAAATAACGAATATAAACAACTTCCTTTTTAAGCCTCAAATATTAGCAGTTTTATTTTAATTATCACAGTCCTATCTGTACTTAATTCTAAATGTTCCCAGAGCTAATATGGTTTTAACCATTGAAGGAAGCCTATTACCATTCTGGTTAAATCAGTCCACTTACAACAGAGATTCTGAGCTGCATGGGAGTTAGGTCTTTGCTAAAGACCCTGGTAGTCTTACTGAAACTTTTTTATGGTTAAAATGTCACAGATTTCAAAACAGGACAGTGAGATCAACCTTGACAGTCAGTAAGGAAATACAAGCCCAAACCACAACAAGATGCTACTTAGTAACCATTAGAATGGCTATTTCAAAATGAAGAGAAAGTAACAAGTTTTGGCAATGTGGAGAAATTGCAATCATTTTGCACTACTAGTGAGAGTATTAAATGATACAGCTGCCGTAGAAAACAGCATGTCCAGTTCTCATAAAATTAAAAAAATAGAATTATCATATGATCAAGCAACTTCACTTCAGGGCATATATCTGCAAGAATTGAAAGCGGACTCTTGAAGAGATCTTTGTATACTGATAATTGTAGCAACATTGTTTGCAGTAGCTAAAATAGGGGTGCAAAGTTTCATGCACACTGATGGACCAGTGAATAAACACAATGCCATTTGGTCTTTAAAAAGGAAGTACATACTAACAAATGCTACAACATGAGTGAGTGTTGAGGATATTATGCTAAGTGAAAAAAACTAGTCTCAAAAGAAAAAAAAAAGCACTGTAAGATTTTACTTGCATAAGTCACCCTTAAGTAGTCAAATTCACAGAAACAGAAGTAAGATATGGTTGCTTGGGGCTGGGGACATGGGGAATGGAGAACTATTGATGAATGAGTTGAGTTTTAGAGTTGCAAGATGGACGGAATTCTGGAGACTGGTTGTGCACCAATGTGAATATACTTAACACTATTAAACACCTCACATTAAAATGGTGACTATGATAAAGTTCATGCTGTTTGTATTTTACTACAGTTAAATATTTTCTTAAAACTATATTAAGAATCAAAAAGTTTGACAGGAACAAGTGTTAATGAAAATGTGTAGAAATTGGAACTTTCCTGCACTACTGGTAGGCAGGGAGGTAAAATGGTGCAGCCACTTCGGAAAACAGTTTGATAGCTGCTCAAAAGAGCAGCATTATTTAAAACAGCCAAAAGGTGAAAACCCTTTGTTTATTCATTGACAAAAGGATAAATAAATTATGGTATATTATCCATGCCCTGACATGTTGTCCCATTCAGCCGTAAAAACTAATGAAGGAACTTCCAGTTCCTGCTGGCATGCAAGAAGCATGGAAGCCATCACATCTGCCTCACAAGTAAAAAGCTGAGTAAACTGAAATCGACAACTCTTCTTAACCTTGTGAGATAACTAAGGTCATTGAACACACTCCTGCCCCCAAAACTGCAGAGAAAGACAGCCACATGCAGAGAGTCAAAACTTAATGGGAGTAGAGACTCACGAGCAGAAAGCTCCACAGGAATCAGTATTGGGCTGGAAATGACCTGAAACTGAGTTGCTAGGGTTAGAGTAACAAGTGAGATAGAAACTCCAGGGGCCCAGCCTTATGGACATGTCTCACATTTGTCGGGTTTTACCTCCAGGAGCTCTACCCAGATCCTAACAGAGGTCAGAGGAGAAAAAACCATGGTGCTCGTGGCAGCGGGGAGGTAACAGTGGAATGTGTTCTAAACGTTGTGTGAATTCTGTTCTAAATGAGGCCTACCCTCCAAAGAAACTTCTTTACCAGGCCACATCGACTTGTGTGAAGGAAAATGCTAGTCAAGCTCATCTTCTACTTGAGGGGGAAGAAATATCCTTCTCCCAACCCTCTACGGTATCTATGGAAGTAGGAAGGCTGAGAAGCACTGTGAAGTTCAACACCCAGAGGCTTGGATTCACTGAAAACCTGAGGCTTGGCCATAGTACTACGGTGTCCTCAACTGGCCCCATCCCTAACCTCACATTCCTAGAGGCCTGCTTACTTCAATTCCTTTTACCCTGTACATTATCTCTTTTCAAAAAAGTTGCAAGTCTGCTAGAGGCAATAAACATAGTTGGAGGAAACCAAGCAAGCAAGCATTAGAACCAGAGTCAGATATGGCAAGAGTGTTAGAATTCTAGGAATTCAAAACGAGTCTGACTACTAGGTTAAGGGCTCTACTGGAGAAAGTAGTTGGCACTCAAGAACAAATCGGTAATGTAAGGAGAGAGGTGGAAACCCTGAGAAAGAAAAATAAATAAATGTTTGAGTTCAAAACACTGCATCAGAGACAAAAAATGCCTTTGACGGACTCTTTACTAGACTGAACCCAGGGGAAGAAAGGATCTCTGAGTTTGAAGATATGTTAATAAAAACCTTCAAAAGTGAGAAACAAAGAGAAAGAAGACTAGAAAAATGGAGCAGAATATCTAAGGACTATGTATAAAAGACATAAAAATGTGTAAGAAGGAAAAGACAAAAAGAAACAAGAAATTTTTGAAACAATGATAATTAAATCAATGTCAGACACCAAAACATTAGATCCAGGGAGTACAGAGGACAATTGCCGAATTAAGGCCAAAATACTAACACTCAGGCATATCATATTCAACCTGCAGAAAGACAAAGATAACGAAAAAATGGAAAGAAGCCAGAAAAATGAATGAAACACTGACACATGGTCGAGTATGAATGAACCTTGAAAACATGCTGAATGAAAGAAGTAAACCACAAAAGACCACATATTATACAATTTCATTCATATAAAAGTCCAAACCAGGAAAATCTATAGAGACAGTGGTTACTTAGGGCCAGAAAGATAAAGATGGGGCAATATAAGGCTGGCAGTTAAAGGGCCCTGGATTTCTTGTTCAGGAAATGAAAAATGTCCTCAAATTTACTATGTTGATTATTATATACATCTGTAAATTTTCTAAAAAACACTGAATCATATACTTCTAATTGCATACTTTGTTGGACCCTTTGGCATTTTTTTAGGATTATCTCAGCAATTTTCCAAATCACAAAGAACTTCACCTTGCTATTTTTATTAACTAGAGACACAAATTCAATTTGCATTGTGGTGGTTCTTACATCTTTCTAGTTATTCTATGTTTGTGTCTTTTTTATGATTCTTTTAACATTCCTCTATGGAGTTGCAGCCATTTTACTTTTTCTTGCATAATTCTTTATTTAATATGGCAAAAGTATTTCAAAGTTGAAATTCTACTCACAGTGTGCAGAGTCATCCTTTCTCTGCATCTTCACTTCACTGCTGTACATAAAGCATATTATTAGCAGAGCAAGATTCAGCAGCCAGATGTGTTGGTGTATGCCTGTAATCCCAGCACTCTGAGAGACTGAGGCAGGAGGATTTCTAGCCTGGGAAATTTAGTGACTTAGCAAGACCCTGTCTCAAAACAAAAAGTACAAAATGGTTGGGAGTGTAGCTCAGTCCAAAGGCCCTGGGTTTAATACCCAGGACAAAAATAAATAAATAGCTCAGCTGCCCTTTCCCTGCACCTGAAAGACCTCAGCAGCAGAGGGGAGAGTTGACTGCCCTTCCCCAGCACCCAAAAGACCTGAACAGTGGATGGGATCATTGGCTGCCCTTCCCTCACACCCAGACGAATTCAGCGGTTGAAGGGAGACTCACTTGCCTTTTCCTCACACCTGAAAGACCTCAGAAGTCAAGGGGATCATCAACTGCCCTTTCTCCCCACCCAAAAGACCTCAGTAGCCCATGGGCAGTCAGCAACCCCTTCCACCACCTGCAGTACCTTTGTAGCCTGGTGGGAGCCTCAGCAAACCCTCCCCCTACACAGAGGACCTTGGCAGGCTGGCAACAGTGTGGTGAGTTTTTTTCTCAAGTAGAGGACTTTAGTGGGTAAATGAGAACCTCCAGGAACCCTCCCCCCAGCTGTAGGACCTTGGCAAGCTGGAAAGAGTATGGGTGAGTCTTTCTTCCATACAGAGAACCCTGGTTGGTTGACAAGAGCACCAATGAAGCCTCCTCCACCCAGAGGAACCCAAAAGGGACTACAAGACCCCCAGTGACACAGGAGGGTCCTGGCTGTAGTGCACATTATAGACAGGTAGATCTGGTGGCCTAGAATAGCCTAAAGTTACGTTAGCAACAGGAGCTAAGGGTTGGTTTACATCAAAACTCCTAGGCTAGTGAGCCTAGGAAGATTATAGGACTCACCCAACAGACCCTGCAGAAAGAATTCAGGTGACTGGTCCCTCCCCTACATTGTAGGACCCAGCAATTGGGTGAACATCAGCCACACAGTAGGCCCCTAAGACACACATGATGGACAGTTAAGACTAGCAGGATTGAAAAGACCAAAACATTAACCCAGGAGGTAAAAATGGCAAAATGAAAAAGCAAAATGCAATCTCAAATACCCCATCCATCAGGAACAAGTAAGGAGACATCAAAATAGAGGAGATTGGAAGTCATATGCCTGAAATTACTGAAAAAGTAACAAGCAAAATGAAGAAACAAATCCATGAGGTTATAGGGGAAATCAGATTAAAAATAATCTCTCAGGTAAAGAAAGAAATGACAACCTTAATAAAGAAGCTACTCAGCAAAGCTAGAAAAGACATAGATTAAAAAGTACAGGAGCATGGGAAAATGATGGAAACCTTGAATGAACAATTTAGGAAAGAAATAGAATGCATGAAACAAATTCAAAGAGATCCAGGAAATAAAAAACTCCATTGAAAGCTGGCAAAACCGTTTGAATGAAGCTGAGGATAGACTTTCAGAACTTGAAGACAGGATCACAGCTAGCAATCATGAAAGGAAATAACTTTTAAAAATAACAAGGGAGCATGAAAAAATAATTCAACAGCTTCAAGACGATGCAGAGAGAAGCAATATAAGACTGATAGGCATCAATGAAAATGAAGGAGTCAATGCACATGACATTAAAAAGACTATTCACAGGATAGCAGAAAACTTTCCAAATATGGGAAAAGAATCGGATATACAGATCAGTGATGCATATAGAATGCCAAACAGTCATAACCAAAACAAATCTCCATCCAGACATATAATAATTAAGATCCCAGAAATTTAGCATAAAAACAGAATACTAAAAGCTTTTAGAGAAAAGACACAACTCACCTATCAAGGAAACACCATTAAAATCATGGCAGACTTCTCAACACAAACCCTCAAGTCAAGATGAGCTTGGAGTGAAGTATTTTAAGCCCTGAAAGAAAACAACTTTCAACCCAGTTTGATATACCCTACAAAACTTTCCTTCAAAATTAATGGAGAAATAAGATACTTTCATGACAAAGAACAACTGAAGAAATCCATGGCCACCAAACCAACCCTAGAAAGAATACTGAAAGACATACTAGAGAGAGACAAAAATTACTACCATTCCCAGAACAACAACAGAAAGAGACTACCAGGAAAGGTGAGCAATTAAACAAGTGGGAAAAGCAGGGAACTAACAACAGGAAAATAACATGACAAAGTTAAGCCAGCACTTATCAGTTATAACCATCATTGTAAATGACCTCAATTCACTAATTAAAAGAAATAGATTGACAGAATGGATCAAGAAACAGGATCCAACAGTATGCTGTATACAAGAAACACATCTGACTCAAAAGGAAATTCATAGACTGAGAGTCAAAGGATGGAAAACAATATTCCATGTGGCAGAAACCCAGAAAAAAGCACGGAAAGCTATTTTGCTTGCAGACAATGTGAACTTCAAACCAAAAAAGATCAAAAGACCTAAAGAAGGTCACTACATACTTATTAGGGGAAAATTTCAAGAGGAAGAGATAACAAACATAGATGCACCAAATACAGAAGCACCCAACTATATAAGACAAATACTAATAGACATGAAAAACCAAATACACAACAACACAGTTGTAACAGGGGAACTTAATACCTCATTGTCACAAAGAGATAGATCAAGTAGACAAAAAGTCAGCAAAGAAATAGAACTGAATCAAGTCTGTGAACAAATGGACTTACTAGATGTTTACAGAGTGTTCCACCCAACAACATCAGAGTACACATTCTTCTCAACTGCACATGGGATATTGTCTAAAATAGACCATATATTAGCCCATAGAACACGTTTAAATAAATGCAAAGGGATTGAAATTATCCCATGCATATTATCTGACCATAGTGCACTGAAATTGGAAATTAATGGCAAAAGAAACTGCCAAACCTACATAAACACATGGAAATTAAATAACACCCTCCTGAACAACCACTGGGTTACAGATGAAATTAAAGAGAAATTAAATGGTTTCTACAATTCAATGAAAATGCAGATACAACATACCGAAACTTGTGGGATGTGAGGAAAGCTGTCCTCAGAGGGAAATATATAACAATAAATTGTCACATCAGGAAAACAGAATGAGCACAAATAAACAACCTAATGCTATACCTCAAGCTGCTAGAAAAAGAAGAGCAAGTCAAGCCCAAAGCTCATAGAAGGGAGGAAATTATAAAAGATCAGAGGAGAAATTAACACAATTGAGACTAAGAAAACAAAGAACTAACGAATTGAAGTGTTAGTTCTTTGAAAAAATAAACAAAATTGATAAACCCCTAGTCAACCTGATCAAGAAAAAGAAAGAAAAATCTCAAAATCATGCAATAAGGAATGAGAAGGGTGAAATTACTACAGATCCCATGGAAATTTGACTATCATGAATACCTACTTTGAAAATCTTTAATCACATAGGCTGAAAAACCCAGAGAAAATAGTCAGAATCCTAGAAATGTATGAATTACCAAAGTTGAGTCAAGAAGATATAAAAAGTTTGAATAACCCAATATCAGTCATTGAAATTGAAAACGTAATTAAAAGCTTACAAAAAAAAGAAAAGCCCAGGTCCTGATGGATTTACATCTGTATTCTATGAGAAATTTAGAGAAGATTTAACACTAATATTCTTCAAACTCTTTAATGAAATTGAAAGGGAAACAATTCTCCCTAACTCATTCCTGGAGGCAAGTATTACTCTGATACAAAAACCAGAGAAAGACCAAACCAAAAAGGAGAACTATAGATCAATCTCCCTAATGGACATCAATGCAAAAATTCTCAATAGAATGCTAGCAAATAGAATGCAGCAAATCATCAAGAAGATTATACATCATGAACAAATGAGATTTATTCCAGGAATGCAAGGATGGCTCAACATATACAAATCAATAAATATAATATGCTACATAAACAGAGCCAAAGACAAAAACCACATGATCATCTCAATAGATTCAAAAAAGCTTTTGACAAAGTCCAACACTCATTCATGATTAAAAATAAAACTTACAGAAAATCAGAATATATGGTATCTACCTCAATCTGATGAAAGCCATCTATGACAAACCAACAGTCAACATCACACTAAATGGACAAAAACTGAAAGCTTTCACTCTAAAATCAGGAACAAGACAAGGATGTCCATTATCACCACTCCTATTCAAAACAGTTCTGGAAAAGTTGACCATAGAAATTAGACAAGAGAGAGAAATAAAAGGAATAAGAATAGGAAAGGAAGAAGTTAAATTATCACTATTTGTAGATGACACAATACTCTACATAGAAGACCCTAAAAACTCCATCAAAAGACTACTAGAGTAAATCAGCAAATTCAGTAGTGTAGAGCAAATTCAGTAGTGTAGCTGGATACAAAGTCAACACTGAAATATCGATAACATTCCTGTACACAAACAACAAACTCACTGGGAGAGAAATTAAGGAAATAGCATCTTTCACAATAGCATCCAAAAAAATGAAATACTTATTAATCAACCTAACAAAGGATGTAAAAGACCCATATGTCAAAAACTATAGTATTCTTAAAAAGGAGATTGAAGAGGATGTCAGAAAATGGAAAGATACCCTTTGCTCTTAGATAGGAAGAACCAACATAGTAAAAATGGCCACACTGCCAAAACTGTTATACAGATTTAATGCAATCCCAATCAAAATACCACTAACATACCTCACAGATCTAGAGAAAACATTCCTAAAATTCATTTGGAAACAGAAGAGACCTAGAATAGCAAAGGCAATCCTGGGCAACAAAGGCAAGGCAGGAAGCATCACAATCCCTGACTTGAAATTATACTACAAAGCTACAGTGATAAAAACAGGGTGATTCTGGCAAAAACCAAACCAAACCAAAACAAAAGCAAATGAACAAACAAAACAGACATGAGGACTAATTGAACAGATTAAAAGATACAGACACAGCTACAAAGACACTCAGCCACCTTATCTTGGACAAAGGGGCTAAACATGTTCACTGGAAGAAAGATAGCCTCTTTTATAAATGTTGCTGGAAAAATTCACTTTCCACATACCAAAGACTGAACCTAGACCCATGTCTATCACTGTGCACTAAACTAAAATCAAAATGAGTCAAAGATCTAAATATTAAAATAGAAACACTAAATCTACTTGAATGCAAAGTAGGTAGGAATCTTGAATACATAGTGGTAAGCAAAGAGTTCATGAACAAAACATAAACCACACAAGAAGTATTTCAAAGAATCAACAACTGGGATCTCATCTTATTAAGCAGTTTTTGCATTTCAAAATAAATCACCAGCAGAGTGAAAAGAAAACCCACAGAATGGAAAAGACAAAGGACTTGTATCTAGAATGCATAAAGAAATGAAAAACATCAGGCCCCCCAAATTCAACGACCCAATCCAACAATGGGCATCTGAGATGAACAAGCACTTCTCAGTTGAAGAAGTACAAATGGCGAATAATGCATTTTGTTGTCCTCAAAATAAATGCTTATACCATCAGACATAATAAAATCAAACAAAATAGAATAAAATCAATCAAAAGAAATAAAGTAAAGCAATACAGGGATTTGAAACAAGATAATAGGAAATCAATAATGGTTAGTATAATACAGTTTCCTATTTTTGAAATAGTTATCCATGCCATCAACTATGATAAAATCAAACAAAACAAAACAGAATAAAACTAAGCTAAACGGAACAAAGAAAACAATACAGGGTTTCAGGCCACAGCCTTACCCCCTAGACATCCTCTGCTTTCATCTTCATGACATCTATTGTGCATTTTGGATTCCACTAACTCCTTCAGCTTTTTTTACTAGTGAGACAACATGATGTTCACCTACGTGACTCTGAAATATTTCACCCATGAACATGATCTCAACTTGTATTCACTTACCTACAAGACCCTCGAGGTTATCTTTCTTTATAGCTGAGCAGCTTTCCATTGTATAGAAATGCCACATCTTTCTTATCCATTCTGCAATTGATGGGCAAGTTACCCCTACTTTTTTTCTGATTCCCTGTCACATAGAACATTGTTTTCTGTCCTTTGACTTTTAGTCTAAGAATTCCCTTTTGAGTTAAATGTGTTTCTTGAATAAAACATATTGATGAATCTTGTCTCCTGATCCATTCTGCCTCTGTTTCTTTTTATTGGTGTATTGAGGCCATCTACATTAATGGTTATGGCCAACATGCACTTCCTTGTCTCTGCCATGCTGTTTTCCTGCCATTGGCTGCCTACTTTTCCCTCCATTCAATTGTCTGCCCTGCTTGGTGATACTCCCTGTTCCTGGATATATGGTCTTTTTTTAAATCTCTCTCTAGACTGTCCTTCAGTATTCTTAGTAGGGTTGGTTTGGTGGTCATGAATTTCTTCAGTTGTTCTTCGTCATGAAAGTATCTGGTTTCTCCATTAATTTTGAAAGATAGTTTTGCAGGGTACAACAGTCTGAGTTGGAAGTTGTTTTCTTTCAGGACTTGAAATACTTCACTCTAAACTCTTCTTGACTTGATGGTTTGTGTTGAGAAGTCTGTTGTGATTCTGATGGCTTTTCCTTTATAGGTGATCTGTTTCTTTTTTCTAACAGGTTTTAATATTCTGTTCTTGTGTTGAATTTCTAGAATCTTGATTATAATATGTCTGGATATAGATTTATTTTGGTTATGGCTAGCTGGAATTCTCTATGCCTCACTTATCTGTATATCACGTCCTTTTCCCATGTTTGGGAAGTTTTGTGCCATTACTTCTATAAATAGAATTTTAATGTCATTTGTGTTGTCTCCTGCTTTTTCACTGACACCTATTATTCTTAAATTATTTTGCTTTGCATTGTTTTACAGTCGTTGAAATATTATTTCCTGGTTTCTTGTTATCTTTAAGAGATCTTTCCTCTCACGATCAGAAGCCGCACACCTGTCTTCAAGGTCTGAAAGTCTGTCTTCAGTTTCTTTCAAGCGGTTTTGCCAACTTTCAGTGGAGTTTTTAATTTCCTGGGTATCTCTTTGAATCTGTTTCATGCATTCTAAATCTCTCTTATACTGTTCATTCATGGTTTCCTTCATTTTCCTATGCTCCTCTATTTTTTTATCTATGTCTTCTTTAGTGATGCTTAGCAATTCTTTTATTATGCTTTTCATTTCTTCTTTTACCTGAGATAGTAGTTCTGTTCTAATTTCTTTTATAGCTTCATGAAGTTGTCTCTTTACTTCAGTAGCTATCACTTCAGAAACTTCAGGGGTGCGACTCCTGATCTCTTCCATGTTTTCAGCTGCTGGACTTGCTTTGCTTGGGTTGGAGTCCAGGGACTGCCTTTCGCTTCATCTTGATATTTTCTTGGGTCTTCCAAACAAGTAGGTAATGGGATCCCAGGCACTTTCCACGTTTGCTGCAATTTCTCCTGGGCATGACTGTTTGATTCTCCTGGGTTCTCGTGGCCAGTGTTGGCTACGGTTATCCAGTGGTGGCCACTGGGTGTGCTGGTGTAGGGCTGGCTGCTGTTTCTCCGAGCCCATGCTGGCTACCTGGGGTGGAAGTGTCCCAAGGGCTGCTGGAGTGCACGTGGGGGCAGGGCCAGCTGCTGCCTCCCTACCAAGCTGGTTACCAGCGGGCAGTCAAGTTTACCAAAGTTTTGATTGCCTTTCAGTTTTAATTTTGCTCTATTCCTTTTACTCTTGCCATTTGCAGTAGACTTGTCAGTATACTTCATTAGATGTCAAATTCATGTGCATTGAATAACTGAAACATTGAAAATGCTTAAATCACCTGCAAAATGTTCATATTGCATTTGGTTGGTTAATGAGTTGGCTAACAAAGAGGAGAAGGCTGAATTAAAATTCTGTTGAAAAGAAAAATGTATCTCTTTGCTAATAAGACATTCACTACAACTGTACTTGTAATTTGAAATATACAAGACATTTTTATTCCTCAAAGTCAGAGGGTGGTAAAACCTGTGATAGCCTGATTTGGTTAAACCCTGTGGCTGCAGAAAACCTAAAACCAAACAAAAGATTGAACAAAAACACCTCCCTAAGAGGGCTGCAACCATCTCATGCATTGTGGCTACTGACAGTATTAGACAAAGTTAATGGAAGCAAATTGAGTTTTGGTAAATTGGTCAATGGACAAATTTGTTTTCCAGCAAGTTGATTTTTTCCTCTCCTTTTTAAACATATGTATGTTGCAAAGAAGTTTAAGCAGTCAGATAAATGGTCTCAGTAACTGAGTTTTAAGTCACGTCATTCCCATAGCTGAAACACAAGGCAAAAGCTTTCAGTCCAAGAAGATAATGTATTCGCTGTCTGAAGATAACTTTTAAATTTGAAAACTTTTTAAGCTTAACCAAGGTTACTAGTGACAAATTTAATCTCAACGGAAAGATTTTTTTTTTTTTTTGCATTGTATACTAACTAGAAAGATGACTTGATTCAGTTGGACATTTTGAAGCACTTAGTAAAACAGCAACTTGACATTTAACGTTTTTCCCTCTTGAAAACAAATTTATCTTTATCAGGGTTTGAAGTGATAAATACGCTGAATGTAAATGAATACTTCACGGAGACTTCACATGGTTATCTATCCTGTACCCTTAATGTGTAATAAATAGATGTTTTAAATATTTGCTCCTAGAGGTCTCTTCGTGAACTTAAGCATAAGTTATCTAAACAGTTGAAAAAAGATTTATAGTTATGAAGAGGCCTATATGTCAAGGAAAGTTTTATGATATGTTCTATAATAAATTAGCAATAAATGGATACAGGTGACTATGGAATTTATGACCTTTAATGCTTTAATACCACACTAAAGAAAAACTAATTATTAAGGTCCTAAAGGGTAATATAAGAATACCATCTACAAATTGTCAAAATTAAGCCATTAGTCCTAGGTATTTGAGATAGGTGTTTTTTATGTGACTTAGCCTGGGAGGCAGATGCAAATAAATACAAGAAAATTCGATGTCACCAAGTAGGAGAAAGGCAACCATCAGGCTTTCTAACAGAAACTGAAAACTTTTAATTTAAATTCTAAGATTTTTTTTTCTATTTAAAAACAATCTTTCTCTGGCACATTTTGAAATACTATTTGTATTACAGAAGGGATGATTAATTTCATGATATTCTCACATACCATTTATTAAATATTTTTCTCCAAGTGCCCATGAAGATGTCTGACTACAAGAGGTCCCAGAAAACAAGTTATCGGACTAAAAAATCAAATTTAAACTACTTGCAGGTTTTAGAATGTCTCTCCCTTGAAATTTTTCAATTAAAGCACTAGTTGTAGTGAGGCATCTCTACTTTCATCTTTAGTTTGTCATAAGAAAAAAAGCACTCACCCTTTTATTCCTAATTTGAACCTCACCAGGAGGTAGATGGGTTTCTATCCTGGAGGGAAGAGGCTATTGTGAAAGCCTGCCTGTTAAGTGATCTTCCAAGTCTCTAGTCTCTCACCCTTTTTAAATCCATTCTCCACACTAACGCCAGAATGGTCTTTCTTTTTAGGGACAAAATGTGGTTTTTATACCTCATGTCTACTTAAAACCCTTTGATGGCCTCCAACAGTTTTGTCGCAACTCAGCTAGTGTTGGAAGCCTACCTCACCCATCCTCCCAGCCTGGTCCCTCCTGGCAGCCACTGGTCAAGCTTGTAGGACTTGCTCCGCACTGCCTCCTATTTCTGCTGCTCAATGCCATTTTTCCTCCCCTTTCCTCTCCTTTCCAGACCAGCTTTGACATCACTTCAGATGCAAAAATTGTCCCTTATGAAGCAATTGCTTTCTACACGCATCTTTCTATGTCACTGCGTGTCTCTCCTGGCATTTGGTTAATTGGGCAGGTATCATTCTTGTTACTCAACTGGAAATCACGGAAGCCTGGGACCTCAACTCCTGACTTTTCATTCCTGGCACCTAAGTATGGTGAGAAATGACAATGTTCGCTATAGGTATATTAAATAAAAGCTGAGGAAAGGGTAATAAAAGATTGGGAGACTGGTTGGTAAATCTTTTGCTTTTTTTCCCAGAGCTAAGATGTCTTGCATTAGGAGCTTTTTCCTATGTTCTACCATTTTGTTAAGGGGCTACTGGAGAAAAACCTAGAAAAAATTCTACATTATCTGAAATTGAGAGATCTTCATGCATGGAGAAAAAGAAATAAGGAAATTATAATTCTATGAATAAGGAAAATAAGGCATTGATATTTGTAAATCAGGAAAGCACCCTTTTCCAGGGAAAAGACAGTAAAGCTAAAATCCAAAGACTGAAGTGAAATCTCACCTCATTCTGTGATCTGATGGAAAATGTTTCTTTATTCTCATCTTGTTTCCCTATGTGCAAAAATAAAGAAAATAAGGGCTACTACACAAAGTTTCATGTACACTACGTGAGATCACAGGAATGAAATTGAAACTGAGTGGGGTCCAAAGATGTTTCCCCATCCAGAGGAGATGAAGACCTCAACTTTCCCATACCTACAGTGCTGTTCTTTATAGAGAATTACAGGACACATCAGTGAGAGGCTTATGCAGATTCATTAGGAAGAAGGAAGCACAGAGTCAGAAGGGGATCCTCAGGCTCCCAGTGTGAGAGGCCTGGGGCCTGGAGGTATTGATGTGCTCTTGGGGGTAGAAATCTGTGGAATTTGTAAATCTATAGTGTGGAAGCTTTTGGCAAAAAGCAATAGCCCATTTTACAGGTGAAAGACAAGGCACATTTTACAGGCTAATTTTATCTTAAAAGATTCTTAGGAATTTACAAAACAGTTGCCTGGGAGGGGAAAAAAAGCATGGCAACCTTGGGTAAATCTGATAGTGTCCTAACGCTGCAGGGTTGTTTTTTTTTAAAGTGTAATAATTGCAATTCTTCTTGTCTCCTTTCTATTTATGTTTTATTTCTTTTATCTTACCTTGAAAGAAGGAAGACCACTTATTGAACACCTTCCACATGCTAGGCATTGTGCTCTATACACATGATCTTTAACACTGACTTGTTAAAGTACACAAGGTATCTAAAAGCATCTTGCTTATCACAAAGCCATTGACATTTTATTCCGAATGCCCATGGAGTAGCTTATACTATTACTTTCTTAGTCAAAAGATACGCTCCCCAGATGAGTACCTTAGACTAAAACATCCCACAGGTGTTTCTAGGAAGATGAAATGACAAAGAATGCAGGAAAATCTTAGCTGTCAATAGCACCTTGTTTTAATATATATTTCCATGCACAATAAAGTCTTTTTTTTTTTAATTTTACACATCTGTCTTTGTCTAAGCATTGAAAAGTTAGAAGGCAGATTTTTAAAGAGACTTGTTGCAATCCTCTTTCTCATGTATTTCTCCTCAGACTTTCCAGAGCTTGGGTACACAGTGAGTAGTTCTTGTCCAAGATGTTTAAAGAGGGCAATTTTTTGGAGTGAAAAATCAGACTAGCTCAGTGATTTCTAAAACACCTAGACTGCTAGTATGTTATGAAGTGTGCTGCTAAAGAAGCAATGACAATGAAGTTTATGAATCATTTTAATGTTAATCAACCCAGTTGGGGAAAGTGCCAATCTTTTTATCCTGACATTGTGTCCTTTGAATTTTGTTTGCATATTTTAAACCATTTTTTGTTTTTATGCTATTTTATGACATATAATTCTTGTGGCATTGATAAATAATGGCAATAGTTCCTTTAAAATCCCAAGTCCAAGGATAGTAGCTTAGATGTCATTAAAATATCTGAATTCTAATAAATGTTCATTCATTTAGTCATTTATTCAGGAACTACTCTTTGCAAAGGATGTGCCTAGGCATTATGAGATTCCTTCTTCCAAAATCAAATGATAAGATAGGTACAAAAATAACAATGCCAACTAGAAGGTGCAAAGTGCTGTGTGAAGTTTGGGAAATGAGCTGGAAATTTATTCTGACACTTATAAACACGGGCAAGACTGGAAAAGGTGAGAATCGAGATGTCAAGCAGTATGAAAATCATCAGCTAGACCTTTCCACGGGGAAGAAGCTTTGCCTCAAGATTGACAGGAGTGAAGTTTGGAAAAGGCAAAAACTGCTAAGTTTGAAATGAATATGCACCATTCTCCAGCAAGTTGGAAGGGACACCGCCATGAAGTGGAACATGTGTTTTAAGGGACTCGTCACAGTGTGGGGAAAATAAAGTTATTTGTCTCTACCTTTGAGCAGGTTTAGCAAACAAAAAAAATTTTTTTACATGCTCCATCTGGAGAATATTGAGTCTAGTACATTATTTGACACTAGATTTTTATAGGTTTTTTGTTTGTTTGTTTGCTTTTTGGTACCGGGAAACAAACTCAGGACCTTGCACTTACCAGGTAGGCTGTTATGCCTCTGAGCTATATCCCAGGACCCTGAGATTAGATTTTTAAAAGCTGAATTCTTTAACATTTTTTTCTTAGAAGTTTTAAGGCTGTATCCCAATATATGGATTTTATAGATGATAAGCAAAAAAAAAAAAAAAACAAAACAAAACGAGAGAGAGAGAGAGACAAGGAGAATGTGAAAGAAAAAGAAAAGGCAAATCACAGAAGTTACCACAGTGGTCACTAGAGAAAAAGCAGAGAGGCTGATGGTAGAAGCATTAGAAATTCATCCAGTGATTAGGCTTTTCTATCCTACTTCTTACTGTCACATATTTGGTCAAAAAACATAAAAAGCTATGAGCTTGAAGGTTCCTGTATGGTAGCTGCATTTGCTTTAGTATCTATACTGGTAAAATACCAATAATCGTATTCATAATTAATTATGCTAGATATTTATCCAATATATTTCCAGGAGTTTTAAAGCTCCGTATATTAGTTTCTTCCAGTATCTAATTGCTTTCTCTATTATATTAATAATATAATTTAAAAATCTTGAAACTACATTATAAAGGTGAGTAAAGCGTAACCATTTCCTGCATGATAAACTATTATGCTGTGTAGCATATTTTTCTCTAATATGATTATTTGTAGTGCCAAAGAACTAATAATTCAGCTTTCTAATCCCTACTACTTTTTCTCTACAGATATCTGTGTATTTTAAATGTGGATGCTGTATTAATTATTTATTGCTGCACAGCAAGCAATTACAAACTTAGTGTCAAATGCCAACGCCCGTTCTTTTTCTTAAAGTCCATGTGGTCCAGGAATCTGGGCGTAGCTTAAGACCCTGGCAATGCTACAGACAATGTATTGGCTGAGGTGCATTCTTATCGGGAGACTGGGCTGAAGAAAACTCTTTCCAACCTCAGTGTACAACATGTGGTAAAAAAAATATGGTAAATGCTTAGTTTTTCAAACTCTATTACAGTAAAAGGTACAGTGCCATTAATCCCAGTCAAAATACTCCCCTTCACTTTGAACACACCCATCATTCTTGCCACTGTCTGAAGCAATTCTGGAAGTCTTTCATGAGTGTCTTTAGTTGCATGGTCATGGCTGAATGGGTGTCCTGAATCCATTCAAAACATCACCTTTTGTGGTCATTTGAACTCTGAAGAGCCAGAAGTCATGTGGTGACTTATCTGGTGAGTAAGAGGAATAAGGACCCACCATGATGTTTGTATGTTGGATGCCTTTCTGTTGGATGGCACTTGGCAGTAGCATTCACTCTATTTTTTATTATGCCTTGGAAAGACAATAGTGAGAAGCTCCAGAACTGCCTCAGAAAAATAGTAAAAATAATGGGCTGAGTGGGTTTACAGTGAGGGGAAGTATTCTGAAGAATTAATGGCAATGTGTCTTTTAATGTAATAAATTTTTTAAAATTCAAGCATTCGCTGTATATTATAATCACCCCTTCCTATTAGTCACCTTTCCATTGACTGGGATAAAATACAATACTTGACAGATACAATTTAAATAAAGACTAATTTATTTTCGGCTCATGGTTTCAGTCCATGGTTAGCTGATTCCAAGGCAGGAACACCGGGGTGGAAGGGTCTGGCATAGGAAAGCTGCTCACCTTATAGCAGCTAGGAAAAAGTGGTTGCAATAAACAGAGAGAAGATTCACCCTTCAAAATCATGCCTCCAGTGTCCTACTTCCTGCAACCAGCATATTTACTATGAACTCATCAATTAGGTAATCTATTGATTACCATATTCCAGCGGTTAGATGGGAATCACTGATCCTGCCCACACACAAGGGAGTACATGACACAAACGTATGAGCACCAGAGAGCAGCTCTCTCACTGGAGCTTATTTTAGGGTCTGCCTGCTACAGACCTGCTGCACATATCTGCTATATCTGCTATAGCTGCTAAAATTAAAATGCATTTGGGGGGTATCTTTTTACATGTCAAAACAGATACAAGGCCTAGGGTTTTGGCTCAATGATAGAGCATTTGCTTAGTATGCCTGAGGTACTAGGTTTGACCCCCCACACTCCAGACATAAAGGCATAATTTAAAAGGTGAAATGATAATAATATGTGATAGTGTTTTAATAGCAGGAGAAATATTTGAAGTAAAGAGCAGAAATTTAAAAGGAAACTTTTGTAACTTTCAGAATATAATGAATAAAATCAATTTTATGTTTTAAAATTTTTCAATAATTATATAGAACTGAATAAATATGTTGGCAAACTAATTTACTGAAGAAATTTTATATGCTAGGAATACTTTTGCATGCTAAAGTAGGATTCAGACATTTTTATTTATTTATTTATTTATTTTTTTGCGGCACCAGGGATCAAACTCACAGCCTCGCACCTGCCAGACAGGCGCTTAAGCTGCTGAGCCAAACTCCCGGCCCTGGTTTTCTGAGGCAGGGTTGCACTGTGTAGCTCAGACCGGCCTTGCGCTCACGTTGTAGCCTAAGCCGTCCTCGAACTCACAATGCTCCGCCTACCTCAGCCTCCCGAGTGCTGGGATTAAAGGCGTGCGCCACCACGCCCGGCTGGATTCAGACATTTTTAGAAAGCTAGAAAAAGCAACAGACTGGGAGAGAATATTTTCAACACATTTAATGGAGAGAATATTTTGGGTTTTTATTTATTTATTTATCTTTTCAGTACCAGGGATTTAACTCACAGCCTTTGCATTGAGTTACATCTCCAACCCTTTTTTACTCTGAGATAGGGTCTCATTAAGTTGCTAAATTGCCAGGCTGAGCTCTAATTGAGAACCTCTTGCCCCAGCCTTGGAGTGCTAGGATTATGAGCAAGCATCCTCGTACCTCAGAAAGAGGATTAATGTCCAAAATACATTAAAAGAAAAAACTAAGGAAAAAAGAACTCCAAAGAAAAATGGGCAAACAGTGGAATAGGCAATTATGAAAGAACATTAAATAATACATAAGGAGATAAATGCCCAATTACCTTTTAATTAAACACCAAAATAATTTATTGTAAATGTTCACTCATACAATGGGAAAGTTAAAACAAAAAGATGTATAATATCAAGATCTTTCATGAGTAGGAGAAAAAGTAGCATGGATATATTTAATAAAAAATAATATCTGGGCTTCATTGTGCATGCCTGTAATCCTAGCACTCTAGAAAGCTGAGGCAGGAGGATCACAAATTCAAGCCTAGCCTGGGCAATTTAGTGACCTAGTAAGATTCTGTCTCAAAATAAAAAATAAAAAAGAATTAAGGATATATCTCAGTGCAAAGTCCTGAGTTGAATTCCCTGAGTATCATCCCTCAAAAGAAGCTTTATGGAAGGTACCAGTTTGATAAGACCTATAACACTTTAGAAAGGCTTACTATTAGACTCAGCAATTCTATTTCTGGGAAACTATCCTAAAGGAACACTTCCACTCTTTTCAAAGTAACACTGAGGAATATTTAATGTAGCATTTTATAACAAGGAAATACTGGAAATGAATGTACTATAACAGAGAACTGAAATACGAGATACATATGCTATAGAGCTCTGAGTCAAGGAGAATGAGGTTGATTTATGTGTAGTTGTTTTGAAGAGCTCTGAGGTATCCAAGAGGGGGAAAGAAGCTGAAGAACAGCAAGTAGCTATGATCTTATTTTTTGTATGAGATGTGTGCAGATACATACAGATGCACAGAGGGCTGCGAGAATGCATGCCCAGCTCTCAGCGGGTCACACCCTCCTTGAGTGAAGAAGGAGGAAGCGGAGGAGGAGGCTGTGGCCAGGGGACAATCCTGTCTCAGTGTGCAGCTTGATTCGGTTGGTTAGCATGCACTGAGAGAGCACAGCAGGAACAGAAGTGGGGTGATGCCGCCTTTCCTTTTGTCATTCTACATGTCTTTATTATTATTCCAATGTCAAAAAAATTGAGAATCCACCACTTAAATTAAGTGTCCTTTCCTGCAAACTACTTGCTAAATCAGTTAGTTTCCTGGCTCGTCATAAATGTAAATAAGAGATTCAAAATTAAGGAAAAACTTCATCTAGCTCTCTGTCAGTCTGACTTGTTTCTGCCTACCTACCTACTTAGCAAGCAACTCTCTATCCTCCCTATTTATACCCTTTGTCTGTCCTTGATTGTTTATACTTCTTTTCATTTCAGAACTAGAATTTCTACCTTCCCCTTTTCAGAAGGTTAATGTTTCAGAGTCCATGGTTCAGCAAGAATTAGAAGCACAGTGTGAGAATATTGTGTAGGATTTGGACATCATCTGGAAAGCCTTTCTTGCCTCTGTTCAGCTTCTCCCTACAAAAGCTTCCAGTGGCTTGATTTTCTCAGCAAAATGATAACAAGCTGTAAGGAGTTCGCTGTATGATTCTGATTTATTTTGTCATAGCGAAGGACTTATTAATGTTACCTCACATCATTTTGTGCTGATATGGGTGTTTGCTAATAGAGTCAGAGTGTTTTATTATGATACCAGTTTTGTGGAAAGCAACAACAACATTTTTTTTTCAAAGAAAGTTAATCATATTTCTTTTACATCAAGAAAGCAAACTGAAAAGCTTAAAAATTAAACCAAAAATTGAAAACATATGGCTTTGAGTCTTCAGATTTAGGTTGGTAAATATGTATATAAATTATATCTAGACTCAAAGTACTCCTTGCCCACTTTTACTTTATGATTACCTCAAATCGATGCAGTGCCTTGTAAAAGCATACCTATGCGGCAGTCATTCCACAAACGCAATGAAATAAAACACATCTTTCAGGCCCCATGAAGCCCAGAGGATCTGGGTCTTCCCTCTAATAAATGTATCATATTGCATTTACGGGCTAATAAAGTCTCAGAGAACAAGATTGCCCTTCTTTTCACAACTTGATCCTTTACAAATTTACAAATGTAATGCTTTAACCTACTTGAACTCCACACTGGCTCCCCGAGGGAAGATAGTAACCAAGAGAAGGTGTCTGTTCCCGGTTAGCTGGGCCTGGCCAGCCACAGCCTGGATCAGGGGAAGCAGCCCTATGCCGGAGGGGTGGCGCTGGCCTCTGCTAGAAGCCTGTGGAGCCCCAGTTAATGAGGTTAACACACCAAGGTCAAAACAAGAAGACCAAAGGAGAGAGTGGGCACCAGGAACACGTACAGCGGGGACCTGATACCAGAAGGTCAGGTCTCGAGGCATGAGCAAAGACTGTTATCAAACTGGAAACCACCTCCCTGAAAACCAAACAGAGATAAAAAGCTGGTACGTAGGTGACATACTTCAGAAGCTAGGTGACATTCTTCGGAATGCAAGCATAACTTTCTCTGCAGAGCTTCTGTATTTAAACAATCTCAGCCATCTTACCTGAAAAAGGTTTTGCGGAGGGTTTTGCAATAAAATGTTCGTACCCATTCAAAGCTCACCTAGGACGAATTTAGTTCAGAAGCTCTAAAAGATAAATGTATAAGAAACCATTATGATATTGCAGACTTGTGATATTATTGAATGTGACCTTGGTTAAAAATGGAATTTTTAAAATCAAACAATAAAATGTTTTGTCTGTACAACTCAGAGCATGCTGAACTGGAAATAGCAGCATGGTAAGTTTGTGCAGGAAGTAGAGGGTGGATGAAGGAAAGAAAGAAAAATAAATAACAAGAAGACTAAGAGGTAGTGGAGGGCGTTTCAAAGCTCCCTGTCAGGACTCAAGGAGCTTTTTCTCTTGCCCTCTGGGTGACAAAGCCTGGTTCTGTACAGCCTCAAAGGTTTGAAAATTATTCTCCTGTAAGGCAAGACATTTTCTACATTCCCTGGATGTTTGACAGTGATTCCTTTCATGTATTAAAATGGTTAATTAGAGCTGTTTGCTAAATAATTCAAAGAATTGCTTCACTCTCAATGACACTCACAGAAATACTACACAGATGCATTGTCTAAGTAATTTCAAGTCAATGCATTTCTATCTAAAATAATTAGCCAGCTGTGCATTGTCCTGTGCAGGTTGATCTTCACTGGAAGGACAGAACACATGGTATCTTAGAGACTGAAACCCAGTCACCCCGTCTGCCTTGGTGTTTTTAATGGGGCTGACACCACCATTACTAGTGGAAACAGTCCACCCCTCTGTTCCCTCAAAGGAAACACAACCATGATCACCACCAAAATGGTGAGCGTTGAGTCTATTTTCATCTCACTCATCGCAAAATAGACCCCCGGAAACACTCAGCACCCCCTGACTACCCCTTGTGTTCACTTCTTTCATTTTTAACAATTCGGAGTTTTCCAGAAAGAAGCAATTTTAATGAAAATGATAATAGCACTGACTGTCTTTAGGTGAATATGGGACTCTGGGGAAATAACACTGCACAAGGTCTCCGGTTGCTAACATTTTAATGCAGGTGGAAAAGCAAGTCGCATGGCTCTATGTGACAGCCCCAAAGAATCTGAGGGGGGCAGCATGAAGGTGGTCCGTGGAAGCAAGGAAGGGCAGATAAGAGAACCCTGAAAGTCACAGTTTATGGACAGGCTCTTAGGAAAACAAATGTCCCTTCCTCCTTTTCCATCCTGTGATAGAAGAGATAGTTTTTAAAAAACATCGAGGGGGAATCTCATCTACCTTCTCCTGCCTTACTGCCTTCCTCTCCAGAGCCTGGGGGGCGGGGGGAACACCCACCTTTGATTAACACAGAGTAAACAAAATATACTATGTTGCGGAAATGAAATGCCAGTTGGCCTTCGTTTTACAAATGTTGCTGGAGTCTTATCCTTATTTCTGGTGCATTTTGAGACAGCACAATTGTATATATACATATATGGACTCAAACGTAAGAGAAAAGCTTGCCAGTGAAAAATCTGTTTGCAGTGGTAATGTGCCTGCCTGAACATTTTGGGAAATATTTGCTTATTCTTCACAACAAATATTTGGCAGAGCAACTGAGCCTTAAATAGCAGCTAAAACTCTGTAGTGAAGGCATCGCTACTGCAGGAGTGGTAAACATTTCGGTTCAGCTCAACACAGCACTGAGAGCCTCGGCTGTGCAGCAGTGTAAGAGGCATTTCTGGAATCATTTCAGGATTTTTAAAGGGAAGAAAGGAAAGAAAGAACTGTGAAGATTGTAAGTCTAAACACGTGTCACGTCAAAGTTGTATTTTTATTTTAAGTCTTAAAGAAAAAAATTAAATGGTACCAAACTCTGCAAAGTAAATGGATATGTCTTATCTTCTTTGAAGGCATTATGGTACAATAGGAAAACAACAAAAATGAAGATTTTTTTTTTAAAGTGAAGATTGGTTGATTGACAGGGTCTCATTAGGTATCCCAGGCTGGCCTTGAACTCTGGAGATCGCTCTGCTTCAGCTTCCTGAGTACTTGGATTACAGACGTGTGCCACCATGCCTGGCAAAAATGAAGATTTTACGATCAGACAGTCTCTAGCAATCAGTGAGGCAGCAAATATCTCAGATCATCCTTTCCAGCGACCTGGGCTTGAATTTCCACTCCCCTACTCATTAGTTTTGAATCTTAGACAAGTTTTTAATTGAGCTTCCAGTTCCAAATGAGGATGACAATGTAATACAACTTACTTCAAATTCTCAGGGAAGTGAGAGTTTAAACAAAATGGTGGTTTTTTGTTTTGTTTTGTTTTGTTTTTCTCCAATCATTACTTCTTGCACTGTTTGGCTGGGCAAACAGGGGAATCTATCTTTCTGGCTGAAGAATGAAAACCTTTATAATTTCTTATCCCTCTATTATACAGTTCTGAGTCAGGAATACCTTTCTCTATGTTCAACAGTACTGAGACCAAGTGAAATAATCTGGCTGCTTAGTCTAGAAAACAGTTGTTTTTAGAAGATAAAGCAGTGTACTATAAGCCAAAAAAAGAGTTGTTTTGAAAGATAAGTTCTTCAACCAGTTCACTGATTAAAACTGGCAACTTGCTCAAAAGATTCATTTCAGGATCCCAGCCTTGATTTGTATGTGTGCACAGCTATTACATGACTGATAGCCAAGTCTCACCCAGTGACTCGAATGTTTATTTTTTATTTTATTTTATTTATTTATTTATTTTGAGACAGGGTCTTGCTATGCAGTTCAAGGTGGCCTTGAACTCACTTTGTAGCACAAGCTGGTTTTGAACTCCCAACAGTCTTCCTGCCTCAGCCTCCTGAGTGCTGGAATTACAGGTATGCACAGCCATGCCTGGTATAGTGACTCCAGCCTTGCCTTGGGAGTACCATTTTAAAATCACCAATCCAGGCCCTAATTTCCCCACTTTGAGGCAAAGCTATGGCGCTGTCAAAATGACATTCTCAAATTGGGTGTGGTGACACACGCCTGTAATCCCAGCACTCAGGAGGCTGAGGCAGGAGGAGCACTATGAGCTCAAGGCCAGACTCCTTTACAGAGTAGGTTTAAAGCCAATCTGAAGTATACATTTAAAAAAAAAAAAAAAAAGCACTCTGTTATTGTAGTTGGTTTGATCAGTAGGTCTTGTTGAAGGTTTGAAGAAAATAAATGGTTAGTATACCCCTAAAATGTCTTCAGCAGGTTTCGCTATTGTTTGGGCACACAACTTAAAATACATTCAAATCTGTTCTGACTTGCAGAGTTTAATTTATATCCCTTTTTAAAGCACTCACCCAACTACTGCCTGGACGTGTGGCTCAAGGGTCTTGGAATACCGAGGAGACAAGAAGGGAGGGGTGTGTAGCTTAAGATGCCCCTACCCCTCTGAAGTCCTAGCGGCCCCTAGAGGAGGAATAATCTTGAGTCACTAATCGGCAGTGTGACTGATTCTTTGTCATTCTCCTTGTTCTGATTTCTTCTTGTTCTGTCCTTGTTTCCACTAATATGGCAGCCCAGTATAGACTATGGACATGGCTTTCTCTGGGCATAGTCAGCATCATCAATGTCCTATTCAGACATCACCTCTCCCACTAGTTCCTGCCTCCAAAATCCTTTCTTGGTGCAACATTGCCCTGTTCTGCCACCTCATCTAAATTCTGTTCCTTTTTGGAAGGCCACAGGAACCACTGAGGTGAGAAAAATAATAAAACACTGTAGTGGGAATTAAACACACTACCAAAATGTGATGCAATGATAAAAACTGATCATTTTCATTCGTCCCTATTACAAGAAATACACTGTGTTGGTGCCACTGCCTTTGTAAGTAATGAAAATGAGAATATTGTATAAATGTACTATTTTTAAGTATGTAAGAAAAGGTCCAGAAAAGGTTTATATGCTTCAAAACTGAAGACCAACCTACTGTGATTCCATTAAACTACAAACTAATATAAATATATGAAGTCCTTTAAAATTCAAGTCAAGACCGATAACGGAATGAAATATTGAAACCAGAGTGATACTCTACTTTAGGTTGTTTTGGGTGTTGCCTCTTAATAATTATTTATTCCATGTCTTAAAGGTAGATGCACCACTTTTGATGGATAGACTACATTGAAAGTGTGAAATTAATACCTCCCAGCACAAAAGGAGGATATTTCTCTTAAGATTTTTTTCCTGACATATCTTAAAGACTATTTCTATCTGGGGGAGATCCAAAGACCAGAGAGAAATATTTATAGCATATGAGTACAATAAAAAAATGTAATCATGAACTAACAATACATTAAACTGGTAGGACATAGTTTACATTAGATCATAGGAATGAATATCAAAAATACAGGCAATATTTTTGAAAAAACAACCAGCAGTGAAAAATTTACTTATAATAGAAACCAGACACTGCAAAATAATTTGTGGTTTACTTAATTCTTACCGTTCATCCTATATTCTTTTGTATAAGCTGAAGGAAGGCACCCGAGTAACTACCTCAGATGTTTTTGATTTTGATTCTGAATTTTTAGTGAGATGAAACTGTAGTCTATATAACAAAAAAGAGATGGCATGTCATTTTTAGAAGTTTTAGATTTTTCTCCTCATTGTAGATACATATTAAAAGAAATGCATTACAATAAATTACTATATTTTCAAATTGTCTTATTATTTCTGGGCAAATAATAATTGCATATAAATTTTGAATAAAGGAATATCATATTGCATCTTATGTGTTCTGGGCTATGCACTCCTAGAAAATCATTATAGTAACAAAACCAGCTGCATGTAATAGAAAACAAATGATTTACAATGTTACTATGAGAAACTACTTTATTTCATATTATCATAAAAAGAACAGAACTGAATATTTGCATGTCAAACAGAAGAATCCAGAAATGCCAAATGCAACTCAGTACTTTTTTTAAATTTAAATAGGTATTAATACTGGAAGGTGATCTGAAAAGTATTCTACTCTAGAGAATGTTAGCAATTATAATTTGCAAAGTCATTATTAGGCCAACAATTGAAAGAAAATAATTACAAACATTAATGACTATAGAGAGAATAATACATGTCTCTATCACGAACATCTATCAGTGCTTACATTTAGTGATTGTGAGTAGTTTTTTTCATTCAAACTGAGAAAACGCATTTTCATTCCTAAAAGAAACTTGACCTTGAAACTTGAACTACACCAAAAGCCTTCAATGTCTGTGTGTTCCATATGTCTTATGTATTTATTAATAATCACATCTGTCCGCCAACACTGCAATCCAAGGGAGCTGATCCCTTTCAAATCACTAACTAGAGGGAACTCCTCTGCTAACCCAGAGCCTCAGCTCTCTCCCTCTGCCCAGTCACAACATCATGAACCAGAGCTGCTGAGATATGGCCTGCCTCGAGAAGGGAAAAATCGAGTTTGGCCTGGGAGACTCTTAGCTATGGAAGTAGAAGCAGAAAGTCAATACTACAAGGAGTCCCAGCAAAGAAGAGAGAGAATTAAGTTGAGGAACAGAACAGGAATAGGTCATAGTTGTAAGGCAGAGATGAGATACAGAGGGTACCAGGGAGCAGATAGTGACACCAAAAAGCACAAAGAGCCCGAGGCCCATCACTGCTGAGTCACCCATGCCACCATAAGCTCCAGCTGCAGTCTCCAAGATATGTAGCCAAGGATTGGCTGCTAGGCTTAGATACCCATGAAACTTCATGTCTCTAATTTTGCTCCTCATGTATCAATAGTGTCATGCCTTAGTATTTGACTGCCTTGAAAATCACTGGAATTGGTACTCAATGAATTTGACATGAAAATTTTGCCTTGTGCACATCATTTGTTTGGTATTATATGCACAAGTTAGAGGTTGTTGGTGTCCATTGTCCTGTGACTCGCTACCCTGTCCAGCCAAAACAATTTGCTTGGTACTCATGGTTTTTAGTACTCCTTGTGCCTCCCAAAATCACTTAATGAGAGTAGCAAGAGAGGTACTATTATACAATAAAACCATTCTAAACAAATTAACTGCTATGAGTCTCAAGTTTCTGCAACTGAAAAACCTATAATTACATACATATGTGTAAATTAAAACCTATTAATTATATATAGCCTATGTGTAAACTATAATAATATGTGATTATATATTTATTATATTTATAATACATACAAAAATGGAATGTTTATACGTTTGTAATAATATACACTATTAAACATGCAGAAAAATATACAGTAAATGTTATATATTATATACTATGTTTTAAAAATTATAGTTTGTGTATATTTTACTAGATCAGGAAAAAGGTCCCAGGAAACAAATAATGCCTGATGCCTGAGGTCTGAGACTCTTGTAAGAGCGATCAGAGTTCTTTTTAGTGGTCATAATTTTTAGAGAAGCAATTAATTCAAATTACCTAATCAATTTTATGATGGGTACACTAGGTGAATATAAAACATATTTTATACATAATTGAAAGAGTAAAGTAAATGAGCAGAGTACTCCAGCTTTTGGTTTATGACTTCATTATTTAATCACCATTTGTCCTAATGAATTAAAGCACCATACACCAAATATTGGAAGAGTAAGCCATCACTCTCAACCTTGAAGCTCTTTTAAGATGTCTTTGCTTTATAAATTTGAACATCTGCTTTACCAATGGATGAAAAATATCGAGTGCTACTAATTGGCCAAATAAAATGAGGACTAAAAGTTGACACATGGGTTAAGAGTGCTCCCACTAGCACCTGAGTGTATTAAGTAATAAGAGGTCTCATGGTAGGTCCCTGATCCTTGGTCCAGGTCTTTTGAACTTACCAGTACTGATCTGGAAGACTGTTTAGTCTATTGAACTCTCCCAATCATTTTCAAACATTTCGGGGTGGGGGGAGGAAATTTTCAGATGTTCTCTGGTGCTTCTTTAATGGCAGGAAGCTTAGAGGATGCCTCAGACCTTCTTTCCTTAAAGCCATTTGTCCCCTCACCCTGATACTGTCACTGCCCCAAGACAACAGAGGACATGGGACTGAGGAGCTCTTGGATAGAGGTAAGATCTGTTTTTCAGTGCCCACACTGACCTCAAGTATCCATCATCAATTTTCTTAGATCTTATGCTGGAGAAAGGGGGAGGAAAAAGGAAAGGTCTTGGAACCATTTCACCTGATCAGCTATCCTGAGTTTCTATACAAGTGTCCTTATTCTTCACTGTGCCAGTGAAATCTGTCTAGGCCAGCTCTTTAATCAGCTGCATTCTTCCCAGATCCTTTATTTATGGCATAAACTTTGGCTTTTGTTAGCTCTTACAATATCGTCTGCTTTGAAATGGGAAAGCTGAGAACAGATTCTTTTGTACATCCTTCCTTGCCTTAGAGTAGTTAAATCTGGCTTTCCCAGTTGCTGCCTGGAATGAGGAAGAAGGTCACAAGGGGAACGGCAATTACTACAAATGGGAAACACATAAATAATGATCAAGATATTATCAGCCTTACAATATATGAGTTGTTAAGAAATGTTTTTCTAAGAAGGCATCGGGTTTGCCCTTCCACGATAAATTTACATTTAACCTGTCGTAGTATAGTATATATATATATATTTTTTTTTTTGTTCTGTAATAGCCAGTTTGGCCCATCACATACATTCATCTATGGAGCCACCATGTTCTTATTTATCCTTTACCAGTGCCTTACCTTATAAAGTTGAGTTGCATTTTAATATAGTTTAAATGATAGTAAACTAGAATTTTCTTGCTTTTAAATCTATTCAATTTGTATCATTCTAAGTAGCCACAGATACTACAGGAAAAACTGTGAATACCAAAATGTACACATTTAACAGATACAAGTCTAAAGCCATGACAAAATTTCATGTTTGTAAAATTCTTTTCTGTTTACAAAAGGGTTTTGCATGCATTGTTGTGCTTTGTTCTCCCACAGAATATAGATTAAGGTAGTATGTGAGCTTTGGTCTCATGAATGAAAACTCAGTATATTTCCACAAGGGACAGTGTATTAGCATTTTGTCCTTCAATGATGAAAGCAGAAGCATTAGATGATGTCTTAGATTACTCATTTTTCCATGTATGTGGTTCATTAATACACTTCAAACCCTTTCCTGTTTATGGATGCCAAAACTACAGTACAAGCTGTTGCTTACTTCAGCGTGCCAGGAGTTGCAAGAGATCAGTTATCTTTTGCTTGTCTCTGTGCTTTCACTAAAGCAGCATTAGGCCCAAGCATCATGTCAAGGATGCTCTGATAATGCTTAAAGCCAATTGAACTACAAGGGCTGTTCAAAGGATATAAAGGATCTACTTTCCAATTGTCTTGCCACATCCTGATGTGAAGGATGCCTAGAGAGAGTCCTCTGTTTAGCTTGGCTGTGCAAGATCATCCATGATTACTCCAAACGCTAGAAAGTGCTTATAGTACACCTTGGTAATCATCCTTCTCTATATTATAACATATAGGCTGGCTTGGGCTACAACGTGAGTGCAAGGCCAGCCTGAGCTATGTAGTGCGACCCTACCTGAAAAAAAGCAAAAAACAAAAAAAAAACTAGGGCTGTGAGTTTGGTTCAGCAGCTTAAGTGCCTGTCTGGCAGGCTTGAGGCTGTGAGTTCGATCCCCGGTGCCGCAAAAAAAAAAAAAAAAAAAAAAAAAAAAAAAAAAAATCTATAACTATATCTATATCTATATCTATATCTATACATAGGTGCCCTGCAGGTGACCTATCTTAGAACATATAGTTTAGAACATATAACAGATAAGCACATACTTCCAAGTCAAAAATGTTTTTATTATCAGATGTTCAGATTGACTATGACATTGTTCAGGCCAGCTGAAAACTGCTTTAGAGAAAAGGTTTAAAATCTAACCCTGGAAAAGAGAGCTTGATCTATCTCTCAGAATGCCATTTCCCCACTAGGCTTTATATCAAGTACATAAAATATAACAAATAAGAAAATGCATAACAAATGTACCAAATAATTTGAAAGCCCTTTACTTTACTTATGAACACACATCAAGCAAGAGGAAATGTAGAAAGCACTAGATCTCATGTGACAGGAGAAACACTACCCCAAATATTTTAGCCAGCAGGTCACTCGTTTAATGCTCTTCAAATGAATACATATATCAGAAATGTAATATATTTCACGACATTCCAGAAATATAATTAAAATCTCTTATTTGCTTAAAAATATTTGTTTTAGATTTTAATAATGCACAATTAACAGACATTTTCAATGTTTAAAATGATAAATATATGTAACTCTGATAATTCTTTCAGTAATAAGATTTTCTAGACTGTTTGTAAGTCACCTAACGCACTGTCCTGAAAGATTTGAGAATGACTACACAATGATGAGACAACTGAAATTTGGAGACAAATACCTAAGTCTTTACAAAAACCTCGCAAGAGCAATAACCTGTTTTGTTTTGTTTTGATTCAGTTTCTCACTACATAGCCCAGACTGACCTGGAATTTGCAGCAATTCTCCCGCTTCAGCTTCCCACATGCTGAGATAACAGTCATGTGTCACCACGCCCATCTTAATCTCTGTGCTTTTCAGGAAAATACAACAAAAGGACTTTGAGAATTCTAGATTTGAAATCGCTCAGGCACAGACAGATTATGGCGTGCCACGTCTAAAGCTCTTTAATTTGTAAAACCAGTATTAGAACTTATGTACAGATCAGTCATAAACTTTCAATAATTTCATCAATTGTCAAAAAGAGGTATAATTGGAAAAAATACCTGCATGTGTGTATAGAAGACATAAATTCTGTGTCTATGCAAAACTGTTTATGATAGTTGAAAAATTGGAAACACTTCAACACCCTTTAGAAGGACAAACGATCAGATGGGATTTACTTAGCACATCCTGTGCTGTGTGACAGTTAATCAATTCCTCTTCTCTGCATTGATTTTATTGAGAGTGTGAAATTGTACAAAATGATAAAGTATTAACATGGATAAGAAATTGAAAGTTATATAACCCAAATGTGATTATGCATGAATATGAATTTTGTCTCATAAATTATCTTTCTCAGCATGATCAAAAAAGGTTTAAAAAGCTACAAAAATTATGGAAGAGTTTACATTTACTACAAGTGAAAAGTTTAAAGTTTTTCAAAACCATGTGCATTTACATATAATTTCTTTCAAATCTTAAACTGTTGGTGTCAATTTCCTCTTGCAGGGCCTATTAATAAAAGCTATATTTATTTCCTCTCTGTGATCATTAATTACTTTAATTTGAAAGAGAGAGCACTCAAGACATCATAAAGAATATATTTTTTCCTCCTGAATTAGAGGACCCTTCGTTAATAAATTACATAAAAAGGAAATCTGCATTCGTATATTTTCTAAATTCAGTTAGATAATTCTAACGCAATTTATGTCTTTGTGTTGTGGATGTACTACTTGGAATTACTGAAAGCTAGAGGGGTATGTCAGTGGGTGCTCATATAGACTCTTTATTTTACAGGTGGCCCAGACAAGAGAAATTATTTCCCTGAAGGTATGTGGCTAGTAATAGGTGGATCTGGAATTAAAACTCAGACTGCTGACTGGAGCTCTGTCTACAAATACCATGTTGCTTCTCATACAGCACAGACTGCTGCATACACTGTCCAGTCCCAGAAGACAAATTAATCAACCCACTGATGAAAACGAAACAATCCCCCAAATCCCCCAATATGAGTTCATTGTTATTATAACTTCAAATCAATTTGCCAGATGCTTTTTTAGTTTTTTTCTGGTTCTGTGAAGGTTGATCGATATATCTTCAATATACCTCTGTCATGTATACATGTATGAACTTTATATACATTTGTTGCAGGTATTTTTGAGGTGTGTGTATGTACGTATTTGAAAGCTGAAGATTATAGTGATACCTTGGGAAAACTTCTTGCTGACCTAATGTTTCTGCATCTCCATCTGGAAAGTAATTAATACCCATTACATAATGTATATGGGAGCATTAACACTCTCGACCCAGTAGGCTATTCAAACATTGAGAGTATTGTAATTGTCCTATAATAGATTTGCAAGACATGATTTTAAAGATGCTGACATCCAGAGGGAACATCTTTCACAATGCCTGGACTTTACTAAAAGGTGCTGCACTTAATAAATGTTTTCATTTGTGAAATCTTCTATACTTGGGGAGTAATGTTGATCATTTTAAATTTCTGGTCAAATCATTCTTACTCATTGCTGCAAAGATTTTAAGTTTAAAATTAGGATTTTCAGCACTTCCTTGTATAAAATTTTCTCAAGTCCTTGATTTTGGAATTGTGCCAAACATTTCCGGCCATATCATTAGTAATAGGACAATAATAAAACAGTGACTCAATTCTGGTATGCTGTCCTTAAGCATGCAATCCTCCTATAAAAAAGCATTAAAACTGTGAGACAACACTTTGGCAGAATCACTTTGATCCAAGGTTTAATGTAACTGCCATTATTTTTCAGATGAGCCAACCATTTACTTGACCTAACCTACGTGTTTTATTTTCTTAGTATAATCAAAACACAGAATGATTTTCTTTTGTAACATAATTCCAGATTCTATTTAGTGCATTTGACTTATTTATTTGTTTCCCCCATGAGCAAAAATATGCTATTTTCTTATTCTGGCTTTAAAATGTTAAATCATAAGCTCCGACGTTGCCAGTTTGTAAGACTAAAGGTTTTTTGCTCTAGCCAGGTTTTAGGACAACTCAAAAGAAATTTAGGTGCAACAGGAAGAGAGGTCAGCAATTCCAGTTGTTCAGCTCTTGTCTTTAGAGTATTCTCTGAATTGTGTTGGAGTCTGTTATTGCGTTGCCGTGAACTACTGCTGCCAAATTCCACCCTAGAGATGGCTATATTTCAGAGATGAGTGAAATGATACTTGTAAACAAGTTTATAATCATTAATAAAGCTTACCAAACAATTTAAGCTCTTTAGAAACACACATTCACTATTCTAATTAATCACTTGTTTATTTAATTACAACTTTTAAAAGGGACATGAAACCTTTAAAAATGCAATTTATAAAACTTCTAAACAATTAAATTGGATTTCATGATGCTTATTTTGTTTTTGTAAGCTTCAGGTGTCAAATTATTTCTCCCTAGAGACCCTGGCCAAATTCCATCATTGACTGTTCCAATGTACTTTTTAAAAATCCTTGAGAATATTTTTCTTTAAAGTTGACAACTGCCCACTCTGGGATCCAGATGCTATATACACAGTGAGATAATTTCGTTCTGGTTCCACACGTGGCCCTGCATAAGCTGTCTCCCAGGGATGGAAAGTTCTGCCTCAATTGGAGAAGTTTTAAACTTGGCCTGAAAATAATAAACACAATATCTTACATGCTTGTGGCCATTATAAATTGAAAAAAGTGCATTCATGTCCATTGTACTGATTTATTCTTAAAATCAGTCCTGTAAAAGGAGAAAAGGCATTAAATTACATACTAAATTGGCTAGCATACCTACCGAATGCTTAGCTCTATGAAGATTTTGCATGACACACAAGGTAATCCAAAGGATTTAGAATTTCCTTGGGAAGACATGAATGGAAGTAAAAGCAACAGAGATTATGAGTGTCTTGTAACTGGGAGATAGAAGGACAAAAGGAGATTTAGAATTCTGTGCCACAATGAGTTAGGGAAGATCCATGCATTATTTCATAATAGTCCTTCCAATCTATCCTTTCGAAATTGGGACACGGTTTCCACATGATCCGAATAGTGGACCAGATTATGAATGCCCACGAAATGATTTTGGACAGCGTAGTCACGATGAGGTCTGAGACGAATCGAAGCTGTTTTACACGTGTAAAAACTGAGACTCAGAAAGGGGAAATAACTTGGTCATCCTTCACATAGAAGGGCGACGGCAGACACCAACCCCAGCAACTCTTTCCTTCAACTCTATGAATCCCTGCATTAGTTTTGCAATAAAATCTCTCTTAGTCTGGGTGAGCGCTGCCACTTGTAGTCAGTTGATGGGCTCTTTTTGAAAACGATAAAGGGTTGGAGCACAACACGTTTCGGTCAATGAAGAGGACCAATTTGGTCCACTACCACTGTAGAAACACGAGCTCTGCCATGCACTGGGCGTCCAGGTAGACAAGGGAGTCCATCCTCAAAGACTCAAGTCAGGTCTCTCCCTAGTTTGGGCAGTTTCCAGGGCTTCGCGAACTCCTTTGGGAGCCCGCCCCCACACCTCTCCCCAGAGTCCTACAGTCGGACATTGACGCCCCAGATCCCAACACCCTGCCAGGATCCAGCAACACCAACAACCTAGCCCACCAGCGTTCCGCTACTAGCGCCCCTGGTCGCCACAGCAACGAGGGAGGGGCTGACCCCTGACCCCACCCAGCCCCGCCCCTCGCGTTGTCGAGACCAACATGGAGAAGGCTAGCCCGGAAGTGCCGCGGCCGCCGCCCGCCCGGTGCTAGGAGCCGCCGGCCCGGCCTGGCCGAGCCCTGCGCCCGCCGCCCGAAGTTCGCGGCGCGGCCCGCGGCCCGCCGGCGCCGGGGCGGCCGCATCCCCCGCCCCGTGCCACTCCGTCCTTGGGCGACCCGCCCCCGCCCGAGAGGAGGAGCCCGGGCGAGTGGGAGGAGGAGGGAGAGGTTGGCAAGAGGGAGAGAGGCCCGCGCGAGCCGCCGGCGGTTCGTATTACCGGGGTCGGGAGGAGGAGCCGTTTCGGGCCCGCGGACCTGCGCGCGGCAGGCAGGAGGCGCGTGGAGACCGGGCCGCCAAGAGGCAGGCCGGAGGCCGGGGCTAGAGTCGGGGCAGGGGCGCGGCGGCCAGGCCTCCCTTCTTTAGGCCCGGGAGGCGTCCGCCGCCCAGGGGCGGGCGCCGCGGGAAGTGGAGACGGGAGGCGCGGGTCCGCGCGGAGGCCTGGACGGCGTGGCCAGGTGATGTGGGCCCCTGTGCTTTTCCAGAGGAAAGGGGCCCCCAGAGCACCCTTGACCCCAGGCTGCCCCCGCCAGGCGTTTTGACATCAGCGCTAGAGATGCTGGACTGCTCGGAGTCGGCCAGGCTCCGTTAAATGCCCCGAGAATGCAGTGATTTAAGGAATTAGGTTTTTCCCGCGGGAGGGGCACTGTCTGCGTCTGTGAACTCTGAGCCGAGAGAAAGGACAGAATGATGCTGTCCGAGCAAGCCCAAAAGTGGTTCCCAACCCACGTGCAGGTCACAGTGCTGCAAGCCAAAGATCTGAAGCCAAAAGGCAAAAGTGGCACCAATGACACATACACTATAATTCAGCTGGGCAAGGAAAAATACTCCACCTCTGTAGCTGAGAAAACCCTTGAGCCAGTCTGGAAGGAGGAGGCCTCCTTTGAGCTGCCTGGATTGCTAATGCAGGGGAATCCAGAGAAATACATTCTTTTCCTTATAGTTATGCACAGATCCCTGGTAGGTCTGGATAAATTTTTAGGGCAGGTGGCAATCAATCTCAATGACATCTTTGAGGACAAACAAAGAAGGAAAACAGAGTAAGTTATGTAATTTGTTTTGAATTTGGGGAAGCTTAACTATACCTTATTTATGGTTTTTCTGTTCTTGGAAATATTTGTGTACATGGGCATTGGTTTTGGATTGAAACATAACCCAGTTTTAAGCACTTTATTTGCATGACTAGTAAAAATAGCTCATGTGATGAAACATTTTTTAAATGGAGTGATTAATGATTCATTATTCTTCCTTTCTGTCTGAAGTAAACATCTGTTAAATGAATATTTTGCACCGGATTTTAAGCAAATTAATATTATTTCACTTTTTTAAAAGGACTGGATCACAGTGTTGGCTGACTAGGACTGTTGTAGGTATAAATTATGTTCTTTAAACATTACAATTTCCCATGGTGTAGAAAATCAGAAAAGCTTCCAATGTAATGTGTATATGTATGATGAACTCTATGACTGTCAAATGATATATTACCAATTTTAAAACTCTGTGTTTCATTTTAGGATTTTAAACACAGTTGGCCCTTATTTTAGCCAAACCATTTTTCAGGGTCAGTACATCTTGTTAGAGTATAAAGGTGTTAAAAGAAAAGTTTTGAAAGTACGTACAGATGTCCTCAGTTTTGAACTCACTAACATTTTCCTTTGAATTTGCAATATACTGGAGCTATTGTATTGCTTCAGAGTTAGTTTTGCAAAGCTAGTATGTTTAGACCTTATTAACTGCTGTAAGATTGCAGACAATGATTAAATTCTTGTGATGAAGTGATTTAATGACTTCTTCAATGAAAATGTGGCCTTTTCAGTCTTTCAAGCTTGAGTTAGATATGTTTTAATTTGAAAAATCGCAATACAAATGAACATTGGATATGTCTTAATTGAAAAAAAGTGTTTTCAGAAATAGGTAATTCACCCATCCTTAACCTCACAGTTTTTTGTGTTTTTTTTTTAGCTTGAAAGAGCATCAAGATCAATGAAATTAATGGGAGAAAAATGGCTTGAACTTGTAAGGGTACTTCAGATTTCCAGAGTAGTTTTAGTGTTTCTTTCAGTCGTTACTGAAATATATAAAACTATTGTGCACTAATAATTTTCTTACATTCATGTTAAATTCTTGTATTTTAAACCATCCATCTCTTGCTTTTATGTATTTATCTGCCTGAAGACTTCTTGTGATGAGAGTTTATTGTTTTGTTTTGAATCAGGACTTTAAGATTTAGTATATGTAGGGTGAAAATGTAGTGAGATGAGAAATACTGGGAATGGAGGAGGAAGAATGCTAAAAATTTAAACTAGTTGAAAAGGCAAATATTTTTAAAGAGGAGAAAAGTTTTTTTTAAGTTGCATATATTTATAAATGATTTTAATAGCAGAACTGTTTGATACTTAAAAAGTAGCATTCAGTTTCCTGCACAGTATTCATCAAATTTAAATGAAAAAATTAGTAATTACTAAATAATTTGTTTCAAATTGTCAATTTGAGGTGACTCTTAGTGGATACTATGTAAATTGTATTGTACATAAACTTTTGAGTGTATTGTAGCTTCAAATTTCATACTACCTTTAAGCAGTACGTTTAATATTAATAAATAATATAGTGCAGGCCTCCAAGACATAAACTTTTCAAGTTAAAGTAGGTCCAAGTGTGAAAGAATCTGAAAGTGAACTTTTTAAAGTTTCTTCTTGCTTTATTCCTGTCTTTGGCAGCATCAGTTATATTAAACATAGCCATAAGCAATACTCTTTAATACTGTAGTCTTTATATAAAATTGATTAGAACTTCAGGGGGGAAATACTTTGAAATGTTATCAACAGGGCTTGTGATGTTATTGCATTCAAGTGATTTTCATATGTTATTGAACCTTTAACATTTTCTTTGTGGATAAATGGGGAGCGCGTATTTGATGAGGTATCTTTATTGGTAATATTTCTAGATTTTTAATATATTTAACAGCTTCCTTTTTCCAGCACAGCTGTACATGTGGCACAGTAAGAGACAGACTTGAGCCACCAGTGTATTGCGAGAAAGATATTTAGTATTCTGCACATCGCTAAACCTTGTCAGCATATTATTCCCAAGCACTTTTTAGAAAACTGGTATAAGTGATGAAGGCTACCAGCTGATTTAGAAGACCCATGAAACTTCTGGGTGTGACACCTTTTACTTTTTGAGACTGAAGACAAGTATTTACATCTTGTCCTCCAATTGTGTCACAAAAGGCAAAGAAATGGAATAGTTAAAAGTATTACATTACTTGTTTTACACCCTGAAAATACTTTTTCTTTCTTTTAAGGAAAAGGGGTAAAGGGCCTGAACCAGACCCTTTTAGTGGACGGAGAACCTCTGTATCTCCCCATTCAATGGATATTTGGGTTGGTTGTGGCACACAATTTAAGGAAATAATACAACATTTAATAACAGAATAGTAAAATTGTTGATGCTATTATGTAATATCCATTGATTGTTTTTTCTTACAACAGAAGTAGGTGATTTTTTTTTTAAATGTTCATGAAAAGAAATAACAATCAAGAGACCTCAGAGTTAGGCATGACTCAAACATATGTGGATTTTAGGACTTTGTGGGGGTCTCCTAAGTGCACCTGTGTCCTGGCCTCTAGCACCCTTACTGCCAATCTTGTCCCATTTCTGACCACACAGCACCAATTGCTTGGGAATAGTTCCCACATGTGTGGTGGTTTTTGGACATGGACCTGTGCCCACTAAAAATTGAAAAGAGGCCATAAACAGTTTAAATCCAGTGCTCCAGAGGTGGAAAAAATCAGCATTAATCCAGTAAGCCCCAAATGCTGTGTCTTCATTTTATCTTTTTGAAGCCTGGGAAAACAAACACTCTCAGGAATGATTTTTGAAGGTCTCATTAAGACTTGTCTCCTATATCAATTTCAAAACAAAGCAGCTAAATTAATTGTCACGCCTGTTTTTTAAATTAGTGTATTTCTTAGAGGACACTAATTTAGAATGTTAAAATACTTTGAAGGGTGTTTTGGGGGTAGAAAATATATTGTATTTATGATTTTTATTGAAATACAGAGTTGCTTTACTCAAAAGCTTACCTAGGTCTCTATAGTTCCCTACTGAAAAACAATGCAGTACAACACATACATGCATGTTGTTGTAGGTTAGTAAATTTAAGAATATTGGTTCTGGAAATAACAAGTGAGTAAACATTTTATTTAGTATTGGATAAATTGCCTTCAAGAAGCTTTACTCTGGTGGTAGAAAATCTGTATTGCCACTTTCTTTGGCTATCATGCCTCTTGATAAAATACAGTATCCTGTAATATGTGGCAGCCATGTGGTTAACCTTATTAACACATGTGGTTCGTCAAATAAGGAAGAACTATTTTCCTACAGCTGTTATTCATCAGCTTTAGATTTTTTCCTTATTTGATTTTACTCTGATGTTGGGAAATTACATATCATTCTCTATGCCTCAATTTCCTCATCTGTGAAATAAGGATGTTAGAGTAGATGATTTTACTTGATCTTACATCTAAAATTCTGTGAATTTTGACTCTGTTTTACATTTTTTGGGTTACTGGTTTATTTTTTCTCAGATTCGCTTTATTATACATGTACAAATTCCATATGTTTGCTTGTTTTCTCACAAACTGTATTCACCTATTTTCTGTGTCGCCTGAGATGTGAGAGTATATTTCTGCGACAGCATCTCTCAAGTGTTCCTTCCTTCCCCACACTGAAAGTGACTGTGTTTTCCAAAACTAAGAGTTAACTGCTGAATGTAGTCTTGCTTCATTTACAGGCATTTTGATTTATATCTTTCAAGGTTCTATAGTCCACAGTTTACTGTGGTCATTTTCTGTTTGTAGTCTCTGATTTTTTCAGTTTTTTTCCATTTATCTTACATAAGGGATTTTGGTCTCAGGTTGACACTTTCAATTATAAAATTTTCTCTTCTAAGAAATTGCTTATTTCAATGCACCTACTACGTACCATAATTGTACCAATGTAATGAATAAAGAAAATATATTTCACCTGCATGTTATTTGCTGAGATGTAGTTGGTATAAATACTAATATGGCCATTCCCTCTCCTTCCTGGAAAGGCCTGTGAACCAGTCTTCCACTAGATGTATAGCAGATGCAGTGTTTTCTTGGCTTATCTTGTTGATAACAATGAGAAAAAGGACTAATGTAAAATTAGATGAGCGTTCCTTTGTAGCTAAGAAAATCTTCTGCACTCAGAGCTATATTTAAAATAATTTGTCTGAAGGAATGGCGATCATGCTTCATTGCTAAGTAACGTGAATAAGTTGTAGAAACACTTTTCTAGTCTCAGTTTTGCAGCTTTTTGTTGTTTGTTTGTTTGTTTTTGGCTGTTTGTCCTGTAGAATGACCACTTGTGACACCAAGAAGTGTAATACTTCTTATGGGTGAAAGTACTGTAAACAAAACCAAAATAAACTGCTTCTCATACATCATTTAAAAATGGGTGGTATAATACACTGAAGTGATTGAAAGCTTAAGGTTTGACTTTATAAAATAATTTTTATTCAGTAATATCACAGTAGCAATAGTAAATGAAGCAAGTAGATTCTAAAAGAAGCATTTAAACTTTTTTTTGAAACTTCACAATTTGTTGTTTGTCATTTGCAAATTGAATTCAGAAGGCTTTGGTCCATTTGAGATGAATTTAAATTACATTGTTTGCAGCTTTAATGACTACTTATGGTAGTCTCCAATGGTAACGAAATTCTTTTAATACTTTTATATGTGATATTTTGGGATAGGCTAAGTATTTTATTAAAATGTTATCATTATTTATCATTTTATATATTAGCCATAATTTGAATTAATGAATTCTTTTAAAATCTCTGCCTCAGTGTCTTTTAATGTCAAAAAATTTCCTTAGCCATTAGAAATAATTATCCTATGTAGAAACATATTAACTATTGCTGGTAAGCATTTTTGATGATGAGTAATTTTCAAATATGAAAGAAAAAGTTATCTAAACAGCTTATCATACTCACCAAAGATCTGTTGCCTTAGTATATGTCACGTCACAGAAACTGATCAGTTTTTAAAGTTAAACAGTGAGGGAAGCTGGAACCACTCTGGCAGGCAGGTTCTCATTCAGTGCTTAGATGGCCTTAATGTATAACTTTGGATGATGTAGCTATTTGTATATAGCAAAACTTAACTTTCTCTTTATTAAATGTTAACAACCTGTTTTCTCTTTTCTTCAAGGTGGTTTAGATTAGAATCCAAACAAGGAAAAAGAATCAAAAACAGGGGTGAGATAAAGGTCAATATTCAGTTTATGAGGAACAATATGACAGCAAGTATGTTTGACTTATCAATGAAGGACAAAACAAGATCTCCTTTTGCAAAATTAAAAGATAAAATGAAAGGTAGAAAAAATGATGGGACATTTTCTGATACGTCTTCTGCAATCATTCCAAGTACTCACATGCCTGATGCCAATACTGAATTTTCAAGTGGTGAAATACCGATGAAATCCAAACCAAAAAAGCCTTTTCTTTTGGGTCCTCAGAGACTGTCTTCTGCACATTCAATGTCTGATTTAACTGGGTCCCACGTATCTTCTGAGAAACTGAAGTCTGGCGCTATAGGTCAAACACATCTTCTTGGATGCCAGATAGATTCCTTTGGAGCAGTTCCAGAAAGTGGTAAGTGGCTCCTCCTTTCTGGCTGTACCTTTAATGGTCTGAAATACTTTCTGGTTTTTAAGATTTCATTTCTAAAGTTAGAAAATAAAATATGAAGTTTCTTGTATTTTCTAAATTTAATCATATAGTAAATATTAATTGTGTCTACGATAACCCCAAATTGATGTTTCTTAAAGGCAGAGCTTGTCTGTATTTATATTATTAGATGATAATAATGAATCCCAGTCTCCTTTCATGACCTGGCTTCTTTTTTAACTGCTGTTTCTTCTACCTTGAAAGACGGAAGCATAAATGAATATTCCATTTATTAATAAAGTTCCTAGAAAAATGCTTTTATGTTGAGAAATAAGAAAGTAAATAATGCTAATATTTTATGAAGAAATGTGTTTGAGAATTTGCAGCGTTATCATCTCAATAGGTTCTTGATGCTGTAATTTGTTTATGTGACGGCTCCTGAGCCTAGTAAATTAGTAATTGTCTAACAGTGCACTAATTGCTATTAATCTAGATACTTCAGACGGCTATACCTTACCATTTTAAGGTTGTTTTCCTTGACTATTTTTAAGGTTAATACCTTTAAATAGCTAATTGTGCTTATTCTAAAAGCAGCAGAATGCACGCAGAATGTGTCAGATAGTGTGATGTAATGTGTCGCTGATTATGTACTAACCTCAAAATTGTAGGAAGTCTCAAATCTCCACACAGAAGAACATTAAGCTTTGATACTTCTAAAATGAACCAACCTGACAGCATTGTGGATGAAGGTGAATTGTCTTTTGGAAGACAAAATGACCTATTTACAAACGTGACTGCTTCATTACCCCAAAAATTTGCAACACTGCCAAGAAAGAAAAATCCATTTGAAGAAAGCAGTGAATCATGGGACAGTAGCATGAATTTGTTTTCAAAATCAGTTGAAGTGAGAAAAGAAAATAAAAGAGAGAAAAGGGAGAAAGTTAGCCTGTTTGAAAGAGTGACTGGGAAAAAAGAAAGCAGAAGGTCTGATAAACTTAACAATGGGGGATCTGATAGCCCTTGTGACTTGAAATCACCTAATGCTTTTAGTGAAAATCGGCAAGACTATTTTGATTATGAGTCAACTAATCCGTTTACAACAAAATTCAGGGCTTCAAATATAATGCCATCTTCAAGGTAAGCTTAATAGGGGAAAATTTGTGCTATTTGGAAAAATTTTGTACTTGAAAATATCCAGTGCTCTTTTTAAATACATGGGTATTTTAAATTTGTTTCATTTTACTTGAAAAAATTCTGATTTTTAAGATTAATTGTAAAAATTTAATTACAGAGCCAGGCAGTGTTACATATGTCTTCTGAATTGAACTTTTTTCATCCTGGATGAATAAGAGTCTTATCCTTCCATCCCCCCAGTCTACTCTCATTTATGTGTGCCAGAAACTCTCCAAAACTTTAAGGGCAAGCATGGCTTTTGATGAGACATGATGAGAGTAAATAATGCAGAGGTGTCAGAAAGCTGTTTCTGTATATTTTCCAGGTATTAATTCTTGAGCTATCTGGAGAGAACAGTATACCAATAGCAGCCCCGGAGATATTTAAGAAATACTTGTTTAAGTACTTATGGTTTCATAGTAGATGTTAAATAATTAAATGACTATTTAGAAAAGTTTTTATTTGTGAATATTTATTGGAATTCAATAATTTTGTGTGTACTTTGGTATAGTACACCAAAGGGACCTATATGATGATTTATTGTCATAGGAATAATTATGATAAAGAATTAGATTTTTCAAGCTCTGAATTCTCACTTATGTGTCTATGTGTATCTATGTATATACTATATGTATATTACTCCTTAGAAGTTGGAACTGTCTATATTTATATACCATTATGGAGTATGCACAAGTGAATAATGGAAAACTGATTGAGGAAACCTCAAGCAAAAAATACGATGAATTTAATGAAATCTTAAGCAGTTTTCATGGAAGTACACAGTGGAATGTTTGCCATGTAATGGAAGTTTTATATGTAGACCCGAACGGGAATCTCAGCTTAGTAGTGCTATGACCTCTATAAGCCTCAGCATCTTCAGTGAGGATAAATAGTACATGAGGTAGTGTATGCAGTACTTCAGGCCCCAGATAGGAACTGGTAAATGGCAACTGTCATGATGTGAGCATCCCTAAGCCAAAATCCAAAATCTAAAATGTTTTCCTTAAGATATACTGGCATAAATGTTAATGGTTTCATAATAATAGAATTATTTGAGTTTTGGGTTGGGGGACATTTTGTATTTTAAATTTTTGGAATAGGAATACTCAGCTTGTAAAATCAGTGCTAATATTCTAAAATCCAAAAAGCTCTAAAATCTGAAACACTTTGGCTCCCAAGCATTTTGGGTAAGTTGAAACTCAGTTCATGTTATGTTTTATGCATTATTGTGTCTTTTTGTTAAAAAGCAGCATTTTCTTGGTTCCTCTGCTAATAGTTACTTTTTAGGTTTTTCTCTCCTGTATCTTGTTTGTGTATCTTCTATAATGTGTTAGAAAATATAAATTTAAAATTTTCAAAGTAAAGTTTGTGTTTATTTTGCTTTCTTTTATCAATAAATGAGTGATTACTGTGATTTTAGAAAGCATCATTTACTTTCATTTATCGACTCCAGAAAAACAAAATTTTATCATATAGTATCAGTATTTTTTATTGGAGAGTTTATAGTTTTGATGTGCTGTTGTAAAATATGTTATATTAGTATTTCACATAGTTTATCTCGTATACTTCATTAAATCCTAAATTACATGGATAGGTTTATTTCCTTTCTTCATCTCTTACTAGACTTATTTTTTTAGAAGGTTGTTGGAAACAGTTGTGTAAAATTTAAAGAAGAGCAAGAAAATAGGAAATGGTAATAAGGTAATATTTTTAAATAAAATGAACATATGAAAACATGAGTACCATCAAATCTTTAATTGGTTTATATTCAGACTTATGTGTATGGAGTGCCATAGGTTTTAAAAGTGATTGTGGCCTTTTGATAGATTTAGAATTTGTTTTAGGTTTCTTCAATATTAATGGAGTTTCTATGAAAAATAGAGCTGTTCCGTAAGATACATATAAAAAGACTGCAATTACATAAAGTTTTTTATTTTTAAAACTTTTTTCTCTTTTTATAAAGTAGTGAATATGAGGACATACTGTGTAAATGTTTAAAACTTACTGTGTCACAGGCCATCTTTGTGGTAGATATAAAACATGTGATAAAGGGATAGCTCTAATTATATGTAAAAAAAGACAAATTCAGAATAAGTAGATAAAAGTACAGTTCACATTTTCAACAAGCATCTTTATCTTGGGTAGAATTTGGGAGGATATTGTCTAGGTATTGTTGTATTTCCATAATAGTGTATGTATAGTGTTCGTATTCATCCTCCCAATACATTCCCTCACTCATATGGGACATAAACTCTCACATTAACATCCAAATCAAATGCACTTTTGAAGCTACCAACTCATATCACTTGGACACATGCTGTGAATTATTTTTCCAGTCATGTTTAATAGATCTCTTTATAGAGTCTTTTGGGTTCTTGGGAACAGTGTTTGTAAGAATATTGAATAAAGTTAAAATATGTACTTGCAAAACTGTATTTTGTTTTTGGTAAGTGAATTGGTTTACCTGTGATGGCAGGTACATAAGAACTGTACTATTCTGTTCTTAACGAATAATGCATATAAGTAAAACTGGAGAATTTTCTGTATGCCAAAGATTTTTAAATATACCAAGGAACATTTTGTTAGAAGTAATAGAATTTTCTTTGTTTTTGTAGGTAAAGTCCATCTGAAAAAAAAAATTACATTTAAAGTCATAAAACCTTTTTTTTTTTTTTTTTTTTTTTTTTTTTTTTGCTTCTGTTCTTGGAATAGTTCCCATATCCTTGTGGAAAATGATAAAGAAAAATAGGTTTTGTATTGGGTTACTTTAATAAAGAGTAGGACTCTTGGAAGTACTTTTTTCCTGAAGTTACTGACTCATAGTATCTTTCTTAATATGCCCATGCTTCTTTGAAGCCTTTCCCCTGTTCTTCTGGGGGAGTGGTGGTGATTTCCTGAGCTATAGCATTTTCTCTGTAAGTCTTACGTCTTCTATGAGCTTCAAAATTGTTCACTAATGGCTTAGTCACTTTTCTTTTCCACCATTACAATTTGAGGCAATGGCCTGCACAAGCATATCATTCATCTTTTTGCCCTTAATTTCTATAAGGATGCTTAGTAGACAGTAGGTGTTAGAAATTTTGGATAAATACAGGTATGCGGACTAGTTTCCTAAAATACTATTTTCATTCTGTTGGCCTTCTGCTTCTAGTCCAGTTTTGGGGTGTGGAGATCTTTCTTGATAGAAGGAGAATAACTCACCCATAAGGTGAATACATGCATATTTTTATGCAACAAAACACTGTTAAAAGTTTTAGGTTTAAAGGATTACTAAAGTTTAATATTTATAATATATAGCACATTTCTGGAGTCTATAAGAACTATATTAGCATGGTGTATTGGCTGTACATCTCAGTGGTTTATTCCAATAAAAGTTTATTGCTCACTCTTGTTACAAAGCAATTATGGAAATGGAGATGGAAAAAGTTGGTGCTCTGCTCCATAACTCATTCAGCTCCAGGCAGTCTTTCAGGAATAGGGTTCACCTTTTGTCACATGGCTTCCAAGATCATTATGAGAGGCAAGGAAGAACAGTGTCTAAGATGGAACGTTGCTTTGTACCAGGCCTGGCAGTGGTGTGCTTTGTGTCTACTTATATTCCTTTGGCCAAAGCTCATTTATGGCCCCATCCCATTGCAGTCAGTTATGGAATAGGGGTTAGCTATGTATCCAGAAGGAAATGAATGGGTTTAATGAGCAAACAGCATTGTATGTGCTTTTGACACTGATTCAACTTTGCATGGAGAAGTCTGGTTATCATCTAACTCTTGAACACTTGGTAGCTGTCAGACTCCTACTGCACATGTACTTTAAAGCATAGTTGGAATTCTTGTTGTTCTCAGAAAAATATATGTTTATCATTGGTTTTGAGTTGTAGTTCAGAATTGTTGCTCCTCTTGCTTTTTATTGACTTGAATCAGTATTGAACAAATTTTTGTCATCATTTATCAACTGTCCTATCAACTAAATTGTTGGATGTTTTTCCCAATAGTGTGGAAAGCAGTGATTTTTTTCTATTAGCAGGATATCATTTTCCAAAAACAAACGTTCCTGGAACATGTAAATGGATGGGTGTATTCACCAACCCAGAGGTTTTATTTTCTTTAAAAAACTGGAGCGTAGCTTTAGACTCTTCACTTCATCTAGATCATGTGCCCAAATACTAACTTGTCAAGAATAAAATAGATGTATCCACTTCCAGGTGAAAACCTCTTCTGCAGTCTTCCGTGTTGCCCCTCTTCCTCTATACCCTGGACCAATGGTTGGCAAATGAGGCTGGTGGACCAAATCTGACTTTTTTGTTGCTGCTTGTTTCTGTAAATAAAGTTTTGTTGGAGCTGTTCTTATCTATTTATGGCTGTCTTATGTTATGACATGGTAGAATTCGATAGTTAGAGGCCATATGGTCTGCAAAACCAAAGTATTTACTATTTATCTTACTATAGAAATACCGTGTTAACCTCTTATCAGCTGAATAGAGTAACTTGGGTCCCTGCTTGTATGTGAATAGTGCCAGACCAGGAATACCCAATTGTACTTTGTTTGAATGATAGACTGTCAGAATATTAAGTTGCTGAGGTTTTTGCATGTATTTATTTATTATACACTTAGCATTGTTTGTCCTACTAAGGAGGGGAGTGGGCCATAGTATCTTCTGTTTGAAAAAGCACAGGTTAAAAATCTTTTAAGAATTACTAGTTTGCAACACTGTATCTAAACTCATTTTTTCTAAATTACAGCCTTCATTACATTTTAGGGTTTTCTGTCTACCCAGATTTTCTTTTGCTATTTATCACCACTGTTCTAAGTCAGGTTATTTCCTTGCTGTATATCTAGCTGCAAATCTATAAGCCATGCATCTCCATTCCTGGCTCAGGTATAGGCTACACACTTGTCTCTTGAATGTCAAAAATCAGTTTCTCATTGATGGTAAAAATTCTAATTCTTGAGTAATAACTTTGTGTTTCCTTTTGCAGTTCTGCTGATACAGAAGTCCTACGATATTTGTTGTATCTAGTTCTTGTAGTCTTCCCCACTGAGCTGACTTCATAATGCATATCCTTTAATATTTATAAATTGTGCATGACAGTATCTTCATGGGTCCTGAAAATTTATTTAAAACTACAGTTTATTGGACCTAATCTCAGACAGAATTAGGATTTTTAGTGAGTGGTTTCTGAAAGACTAACCAACACTAAAACTTTCCCACTGGTTATCAGTCAGGTTTACAAATTATTCATCTAAATTAGATCACATATTTATTTCATAAGCTCCAATAAATAATTTTTTATTTATTTTAAAGAGAATAAAAAAAACAGTTTCAAAACAGGCTAGTAGGACAGGAACAATCATTAATACATTACATATTGTTATCTTTGTAGTTATTCAGAGTACAAGATACAGGCATAAAATATTGTCCAAACAATATTAGCTCAATAACAAATTATTTTTTAAGGACTGGGAGTTGTGAGTTGTGCTGATAAACATATTTGAACAGACAACTTAGTCCCATTCACTTAGTCCTTTGCTTACAGGACGAGACCCTCACTGAAATGAAGGTTTGAAACGTGCACAGAAGAGTAAGAGATTTGGTTGAATATGTTTAAAAAAAAAAAAAAAGAAAAGAAAAGAAAAAAAAAAAAGCACAAAACCTAAGTTATATACTGGGCATTGAAGACCAGGCACAAATGTATTATTTGGTATTTATGGTATCTGTGAATGAAATGTTTCTTGTGAGTCAGGTAAAAATATGGGCATCAATAGTGAGAAGTGACCCTTCAAAATATGCTTATGTTTGCATTCTAGCCAGTCAGTTGAAGAGAAACCCTGTGATGCACACAGCATTTTTCTAAGGCACTTTAGGCTCACTGAAAAAGTTCAGTGTTCCTCCTAGTTAAGGGAACTCCTTAACATACAGAGAAAACTACTGTGTGTGTCTTACTCTGAACTTTATAAAAGTCAGTAATATAAGCCTACTCTTGTGATAAGCTAATGTAATTTGAGGCTAGAGGAGAAACCAATCAGAGAACAAGGGCTAATTGTAGATATTTTACCAGAGAATTGTGTTTTGGGGGCATTTGTCTGTTTGTGAATATGCTTTCAGTTCACTACTTTGTGCTTTGCTGCAGTTATGAATACCGGTAGCACATTTTTATTTGTTGTAGGATAACTTAGTACTGTATTTTATATTCTTGGTAGTATTGATTTTTAGAGTATGTATTTTTGTTTGTAATATTTGCTAAAGCATACCTCCTGCTTAGCTGGTGAACTTAGGTTAGGTCAAATACTTAGGTTTTTTAAGGCAGTGTAGGAATGATATTTAAGATCAGGACTTCATGTTTATCACTAATATTTTTAAATTTTTCATGACTGCCTTTTAACTTTTGAGATCAGGTTGTCCTCTTTCCCTCCCTTTTTTTTTTTTCTCATCCATAACTAGTTAATTATTGTCTATGATGGTGTCGTGTCTTTCTTAGGAACTACAAAAAATTGGTTACCCATAATCTATATTTAAGTGTGTTTCTAATTTTCACAAATCAGAAATCACCACAGGTCTGTTTTCACGTAAGCTTTGTTATGAAGTTGTATAGCATTCCTGAATAAACTTGTCAGCACAGATTACATTTTTATTTTAAAAAGTAAATGATTCAAAAGAAAAGATCCTTCTCATAGTTTTTAAAGCTTAATTTTTATAATACCCCTATAGATCTTTTTTTTTTTTCATGAATGAATTTCAAGCTCAGTTTTTGGCATTATGAACTTTACCATGCTTTGAGACTTATGTTAATAACAGTGTTTATTTTTTCTTCATATTTGTTTTGTGCATTATTCATGGTAGACCATAAATCATTTACACAGCTGAAAAGTTGTGAGACTGAAAACACAAACTTTTCAAGATTTTTAGAGCCATTAATCCATTAATGTCCAGGGATTTACAGAGTGTTTTCAGTGTAACAGTGACAGGGAACATGAAATAGGCAATTGATTAGTTCCCATAACACTAACTAGAACTTCTGTGTTTAACTCCCCAGAGACTACTTGAAACTTTTTTACCCTTTGTCATCTTAATACTCATTATAATAGGTCTCATTAATTGGTGTGTCTCCCAATGGGTTAATTTGCAGATACCAACCGTGCCATCTTTTCGCTAACTCACTAATGCAAATTGATATTTATTGTCTTCAAAATTGAAAACAAAAAAAGCTCTGTAACAAAATGAAAAAGTTTGCTAATTTTTTTGAGCAAAGATAAGATACAGAGAGATTATCTGAGAGAGAAGAAAACAAGCCAAAAAACCCACAAAAACTACTGTAGGCTAATAAACTGATGTGAAAATTTCTCAATTTACAGCACTTGACAGGTGCTAAAAGAAAAGCATCTTTAATTTTAATGTGTTGTTAGGACCTCTTTAGAGAGACTGTACAAGTTATTAACAAGGTCCTCTGAGACAGGAGACGGGTAATTAACAAGACCTATGGAGATATAGTTTAGGTAATTAATGAGCTCTTAGGCACTGGACACAGGATAACACATAGCAAGTCCAATAGTTAAAGAGAGCAGGTTGTTATGATATGATCAAATACAAGATAGAGTATGTACGTCCTCTGGAGGTTTCTGATAGGAAGGTATTAAGATTATATTCCAATGACCCTACTGTGTTAATGTTTATAAATCAATATGTAAGCTTTTTGGTTTAACATTTAAGGTAATATCTGAGAGAATTATTTCTTTGTAAAATCAGACAGCAGGGGAGATTGTTACATATAGATTAGTAATCTCTGTTAATTGCCCCTAATGAACATGTATTTGCGAAAACTACATTAGACACGCATAAATTGTGTAACTTTCAATTATTTGAAACATTTATTGTTCAGTGTGTTTTTCACTTGTATCCTATTGGCTAAAATTGCTTGACCTTGTTCTCATGTTGACTTTAAAATGGTTAGGATCTAGGTCAGAGAGGGGACTAGCATGGTTCCTATTTGCATTTTACCTATTAACCCAGATTCCTCCAGTCCGGCTTCTCTGCTGCCTTCAACACAGAGTTGACATTCTTACTTGCAAATATTTGACCTAGTTAGTTCCTGTGTAAGTTTGATATTACTAAGCTGTGAATTTTAAATTTTGGTTCAGAAAACTCTCAATTCAGGATGCATTTCTTTTAAACACATTCTGAAGCTTAATACAAAGAAAGCACTTGCTAGTCTCCTGGTTCTTTCCATGGCCATGTGTCTCACTGTGGCTACTGTAGTTCTTCAGGGTGATTTTTAAAAATTTCAGCTCTTGTAATCAGATATTTTCATTATTATTTTTGAATATTAACCATGTACAAAAACATCGAATTATTAAAATGTAAATCATCTTTGAGCTTATAGAAAAATGTGCAGATAAATATAGTTATTAATTTATGCTAAGGACTGGATAATATGAGAACTAGGAATCTGTGGACATTTTCAAGTTGGGATGTGAGATGATTGAATTAACAATTTAGCCCTTGGAAGGCATGGAATACTTGTGGGGTCGGGGATAGGGAAGAAGACACAACTCAGGCAAGAAAGCTACTTAAGTTATTACCCTTGAAATAAACTGGTAGAGGTCGTTTCACAGTGCAGATGAAAAAGAATGGAACACCTTTCAAAAATACTTCTGGACACGTATCATTCTCTCCCTGGAGTCTGTGCGAAGGGTCAGGGAGGATCCAGCCAGAAGACAACCAGCCTGCCTTCCTGGTGAGTGGCGCCACAACGGCAGGGACTCCAGAAAGAGAAAGATCTGTGCCTCCCTGTGTCTATGGCATGCGGGCTGAGAATCAAACCCCCCACCCCACCCCGCAAGCAACCTACTGGTTCAGAGGACCGGCTAAGTTGATAGCAACTGAGGTATATAAAGCAACTAAATGCTTGTATTGTCTGGTTGATTTTGCAGGCCTGGGGCCAGCAGTCTGAGCATCTTTTGGGAGGATGACAGTATGCAATGTAGCAAATATGGGTGATTCACTTCTGTCTTGTCTTTGAGACCCAATATTGTTCTCATTGTTTTGCTTTATTCTGATTGATTTTTTTTTTTTTGCTTTATTTCATATTCTGTTTTGATTGGTTTTATTCTGTTTTGTTTTTGGTTTCATTTTACTATACCTGGTGGAATGGTCAACTATTGTGAAAATAACAAGATGTACTATAGTAGCTATTGTTTTCCTAGTATCTTGCTTGGAAGTTCTGTACCAGATCTACTGCTTTGTTTTGATTGACATCATTCTGTTATATTTTCTTGGATTTTGCTATCTTTAAAATAAAATTTAAAAAAATATTTCTGGACTAAAACAACTTGCTCATTCTGCTTTTAAGTGGTTGGAGTGATGGTGGGGGATTTGTAAGGGAGAAGAAACGTAGTTTTAAATTTGATGAAATGTAGTAGTTTTAAAAGTTGCATTTTATTTAGCATGACAGTATAAGCTCTATAGTCCTGACAGAGTCAGGTCTATAGTCCCCAATCAGAGTTGGCATTCTAGTCTTGAAGGAGAGTTTGAATTTTTGTTTGTTTGCTTGCTTTCACTAGGTGCTTTTTTGCTTTAGAGAATAGAAACTATTTGAATTGAGACTAGCATATTAGTATCAAAACAGAAAGGTTCCAGCACTCGGGAGGCTGAGGTAGGTGGAGCGTTGTGAGTTCGAGGCTGGCTTGGGCTACATAATGTGACCCTGCCTCAAAGAACTAGGCCTGGGAGTTTGGCTCAGTAGCTTAAGTGCCTGTCTGGCAGGCGTGAGGCTGTGAGTTCGATCCCCAGTGCCTCAAAAAACAAAGCAAAACAAAAACAAAAACAAAAAAAAACGAGAGGTTCTTGAAATTTTGTTTTTCAGCATCATAACAAACTTTGGCTTCTTCAAAACATAAGAATGCAAATGTCAGTAACTGCTTATGAATTTATACATTTAAAGTATTTTCTCTTTAGCATTGTAATCAACATACATAATTCTCTCAAGTAATTTTGGCTTTACCAAATCTTGTCCTTACTGTACTCCTTCTGTTAGTTTCTTCCTAAGAAAATAGTTTGTATTTCTTATATACTTGGCCCTTATTGCTGTGTACATCTCTTTTCTAGACTGACTGCTTTTACACCTAGAATAATTTATTTTCTGTTGAACAGTATGACTTTATCACTCATGGTTAATTTTTTTTAAAATAACAATGAAGCTTTACCTTTTGAAACCTAGGTAGTGTTTCTGTATATTTAATTTATGACGGTAGTTTTGCCTTGTTTCCAGGATGTTTTAAATAGCTGCTAGTGATATAAAATAAAGCAGGTGATTTGATAATGAAATGATTTTTCTTGTATGTATTTGATCCATTTCAGAAAATGTTAGAATCCAGACATTTGACATATGTCCTTCAACTTATATTTTAAAGATGAATCATTGCTCTCTGGTTGTTGTATTACTATATTATGTGTTGTTACTATGCAATTATAAATAAATACTAAAATATTTATTGTTTATTAAATATATACTAAAGACATTTGATGTACTTAATTTAAGCTTAGAAATCTGATAATCAAGAACTAATATCCCTTAAGTAGCAATTACTTGCATCAACTTGGCCTTCTTAGAGTAGAACAATTCAGATGGGTTTATGGTTTAACAAATGTATGTGAAGTTCCACTAGGGCTCAGAGTGGGAATTGGGAGGTACTATTTGAAGAGTGCTAAAGTTCTAGCCATACTAGCTATGGACAAGGAAATGTTAGAAATGACTTGTAGTCAACATAGAATGAATTGTGTTGAACAGAAATGTGTTGAGTTTGCTTTAGGTAGAGAGGAAAGTGCAAGTGAGTCTACTGAAAGTAGGAAATACTTCTTCAAAGGAAGTTGCTGTTGGCTTGATCTTGACCATTAAATATGATTTCAAATGGGGAATGAGTCATTAGGTAGCCCATTTTAGTAAATAGCAAGAAAACTCATTTTAAAAAGTGGTTAGATACATTTTGAAGGAATATTTTATAAATAGTGACTGTGTACTATTATATCATTAGCCCTTTACTAACAGCTGAGTTATTTCACTTTTTCTTTTCTAGTTGGGGTTATGAGCTGTATTCCGTGTCTGTCACTCCCTGCCTGGTAGGTTCATGAGGAGACACGTTTGCTACTGTTGGCTACGGAGGAGCCAATTAGCAGTGCCTGCTGCAGCTCCACCTTGAGTGTAATGAACTCTTTGTTAAGGAGCCTGATATGGGAATGGGGTGTTCATGTTAATCACATATTTTATCAGATGCATACAGTGTTTTTATTTCAACTTCAAAGAAATTAATTGGCCAAAATTATTTTAAAAAGTCACACTGAATATATTTGATTCAGAGTTAGGCTTGATTTACTTCTTCCAATGAGCTATTTTACAGTGTAACATAAAGTAAGTACTAATAAATACTCTAAAGGAAGTGTAGGATAAGTATGAAGAGTTCAGATTCAGGAGTCAGGTCTGGGTTTGAGTCTGTTAAATAACTGCATAACCTTGTTTATTAACCTTTCAAAGCCTTTTTTTTTTCCAACTGTAAAATGGGGATAGAAGCCTTAGTGTAGATGAGATTAAATATAAGATGCATGTTGGACACAGTACACTTGGAAATGGTTGCTTTTAGTATGATCTTATTATATAGCATCTACATAACAATTGCTTTAAATTAAATGGAATTTTTCCTAGCAACAGTATATTCTTAACTTTAAAGAATCTTTAGAATTTGTTCAACAGCTATTCAAGCTATTACAGTAAGAAAGATAAATGTTGCTTTTTAAAGCTCCTTAGAACATTTCAGAGTCCCCTTGGGGAAAAGGGTGCTTGTTAGGAAATTCACACAAGTGCTAGTATTCTCTTCTACGCAGAACTTGAAGGTGGACTCTCATTTCTTTGTCATTGAAAAGTACTCTTTTCTCTCTCTCTCTGTCTCTTTCTCTATTTCTCTCTCTCTGGCTCTCGCTCTCCTCTCTCTCTCTCTCTCTCTGTTTTTAACTAAGAGTGTACGAACTGTTCAGCTAAGTTTCTGGACTCAAGGTTTTTTAATATGCTTGAAATAATATTAATTATATTTTTAATGTTCTCTCATATTGATGTTAAAAAAAAATCCCTGAAATATTTAAATGTTTTTAAACGTTTTAAATGTTCTTGGATTGTTACCAAGTTGCTTTATGGAAGGATGTCTCTTACACTTGCAGCAGTGGGTAGGATCTTGTAATGCCATTTCTACAGACCTACTGCCTTTAGATTATTAGATGGTATGTGTAGGGTAACATTCGAAAATAAAGGTTTTTGTTTTCAAACTTGATAGTAAGGAATTGACATTTTTGGCCTTAGTTGTAAGATTTTGTATTGCCCTCCTTTCTCAAATAAGAATGCTGTTGGTAACCGGGCATCGTGGCACACGCCTTTAATCCCAGCACTCGGGAGGCTGAGGTAGGAGGAGTGTTGTGAGTTCGGGCCAGCTTGGGCTACACGGTAAGCAAGGCCGGCCTGAACTACATAGTGTGACACTGCCTCGAAAAATTTAGGGCTGGGAGTTTGGCTCAGTGGCTTGAGCACCTGCTTGGCAGGCACAAGGTTGTGAGTTCGATCCCTGGTACAGACAACAACAAAAAAGAATGCTGTTGGTACTGTGATGCAAAAGATGCATATGACAAAGTTGGTGTTTTTAAAACCATATGCAAGTAGATACAAAATATGTCATTGATTGTTCAAATGAATAGTACAGATAGTAAGTACTGCTGCAGATAAAAGTTGCAGAAGATTAAGCGGGTAGAGTTAGTCTACTGTTATGGAAAAGGTAAAATTAAAAGTGTCTCAAAGGATAGATATGTGCAAAGAAAAAGAAAAGGGCTTTGGTGAAGAGAAAAATGAATGTTTTAAAGGGCTCTCCTGGATCTAGCCTGTCTAAAACTGTTAAAGGTTCAAGGTAGTACTGGAGATGGAACCTTATTACTATGAATTTAGCATGTCAGAATGATTGATTTGCACCTAATTCTGTAGAAAGTATGAAGAATTTTTAGCCTGTGAGTGCTGTGATAGAAGACTATTTTAGAACTCAGAACAGCAACTCTGCTATTGTATACTTGATAAGAGGAGACACATGAACTCCAATGAGGCTGCGTTTCTGAGTACAGTTTCAGATTCAGAACAAAAACTCTTTGCAGTAAAAAATAATTTTAATTATATAACCTACAGGAACAGGACAGTGGAGGAAATTTTGTGGCCTAAGAATCTTGTAGATAAAGTCCACTAGAGCTACAGTCTTCAAATTAGTAGGTCCCTGTGCTTTAGCTGTTACTAAACAGTATTATTTTTCTTTTCATGAAACTTTTAGAAAAAAACTAAGAACTATATAGTAGAATGTATAATGATATTTGGTAAGGTAATTATTCACCTGTTTGTTGGGGATGTTAGAAAGTTTTTGTTTTTAGCTGGATGTGGTGGCGCATGCCTTTAATCCCAGCACTCGGGAGGCTGAGGTAGGAGGAGTGTTGTGAGTTTCAGGGTGGCTTGGGCTACAAGGCAAGCGCAAGGTCGGCCTGAGCTACATAGTGCGACCCTGCCTCAAAAAACCAGGGCCGGGAGTTTTGCTCAATGGCTTAAGTGCCTGTCTGGCAGGTGCAAAGTTGTGAGTTAGATCCCCAGTGCCACCAAAAAAAAAAAAAAGACAGTTTTTATTTTTAAATAAAATAGTGTATTCTTTTCCAGCAGAAATAGGTTTCTATAGCTCTGCTGAAACAAATCCTTTATTACTAAGCCTGTTTTAAGGCCAGCTTCTCACCCGGGAGTGTGGTGGGGTAGAAATCCCCCAGTCACCCCAGCAACTCTGCTTTGAAAAAAAAGTTTGCATAAGATGTTGTGGCTTGTGTTAACCAAGGCACAGGCCCTGAGAAGTGTGACTGATTTAGGTTTTCCTCCTCGAAAGGCACTGCAGAGGTAATTGGACTGGGAACTTGGGCATTTACGGTCTAAATCCCTCTCTGCAGGTTGTTCTTCAGCAGCTGAGGTCTTCCTCAGACTAGAGCTTCCCTTCCAGAATGCAGGCTTGTCTCAAGCCCAGGCAAAAGGAACCAGCCAGATTGGGGTATCTTGGTCCGTGGCACTGGGGGCCCTCTCTCCTTTTTTACCTATCCAGAGGAGCCCAGGGTGGCCTGGCCTTTGCTCTTAGGGAGGACTCACCTCTGCCCAGGCTGACCTTAAACCCTCTCCTACCAGGCACAGGCAGGTCAAGTTTGCTGGGTTGTCCTTGGTCTCATAGTTAGGTGGAGATTATATCAGTTTCGGCCCTGACTGGTACCTTGTTTTTATCACTCCTTTTCACTTCTACTGTTTTGCTTTAAAATGAAAAGGATTTGATTAAAAAGAAAAAAAAACGTTGACTAGTGGATAATGTGGCAGATGGTAGGGCTAGGGTCTGCTTAGAGGAATGGGCCGAATGCAACACAACTTCCCAGCGTGGCAAAAGATTCCTTTTACATCGAGAGACACATGATTATATTATGGAATAAAATGCAAAAGTTCACTTGAATTTTTAAGTTCCAACTTGAGATGTCAAAGAAATTTTATGCTTGTTGCTAGATTTCTTCTCATGTATTAGGGGTTCTAAAGAGAAAAAAGTGAGAAGCTTAGTTCTAAAGGAATGGAATTTGGGATCCATAGGGCTATGTTTAGAAATTTGTGAATTGATTGACTGTCTACATAATAATTCCTATTCCTTTTCTTCACTAGGAGAAATTTGTAAGTTAAACCTGGTTAAACACTATATTCTGGATGAAACATGCCTTTATTTCATAGGCATCCATAAATTCTCCAGTGTTAGGGCTTCCTCTAACAATTTATACAGTATGTTTTTACTCATTTTGGAAAAGAAGCCAGGTCTGAATTGGCTGTCCATAGTCTTCGGTGTCACTGACCACAATTTTTAATTGTCTTGCCTCTGAGATCTCATCAAAGATATCCTGTGAGAATGTTAATAACTAAATTACTGTTAATCCCTATAGACATTTTTGTATTAGTTCTGTTTTGTCATTTGAGTGTTTCATGTGCATGCCCAATCCCAGGAGAGAGGATAGTATTTTACTCTGTAATATTATTTGATTTGGTCCTGGGTTCTTTGCGTTATTGAAAGAAAGACAAACAGATATACAGACTGAGTTTCTCCTTGTCTCCTAAGCGTTGTTTGTTAGTATGTGTAAAAAAAATTGAAACGTACTCTTCTAAATTTAATTTCCTACTTTTTTTTAAAATTCTGTATCATTTCTATCCTTTTTTGTTTTGCTTTTTTAAATAAAAAAAATTTTTTAAAATATGAGCATATAAAAACATTGAAACGTGCTAACCATTGTATTTACTGGTTAGTCTCCAGATGATTTATTTTTTTAGAGCTTTGAAAACAGGATTATTAAACAACATTTTAAAAAAATTCCTTTACCATGTAACTTCTATGGAACAAGACATTTGAGGAAGATATATGAAAATAACCTTAGAATTTGGCAAAAGAATCTTACATTAATCCATCTTGTGTGTGTTGTGGTCAGGTGCCTAAATCTGGTGGATCTGATTGGTATGGTGGATAAAGTGGCTGGGTGAATTGACTTTTCTTGTAAATTCACCAATTTGAAGACTGACTTCAGTTCTTACTGACAATTATAAAAGAAAATCCTTCTGTTTTAAAAAGTGAATCCTCATGAATTTACTCTCAAATCTAGATAAAAGTAATTTTTGTTAAGTAGGAAAAATTTCTTTTGAGAACTTGATATCTTGTCGGTTGAATTTGTATTGACCTACCTTTGATTACTCTGTCAATATTATCCCAGTATTTGCAAATTTTTATTTAATACTAGTATTATTTAACATCTATCTTTTATGTGTCTGCCCTACCATAGACACTGTGTTAGATACCAGAACAGAAAAGAGTAATGTGATGTAGTTCCTTCCTTCAAGTGGCTTCTAGTAAAAAGGAATGATAACCCTTGGGAGTCAGCATAGAGAGAGAAGGCACTCCTTGGTAACTTATATCAGGCATGCTTTTCATATAAAACATTTTCACACTCATTTCTTTTAGCCCTCTTCTAATCTTAATTCTTTGAAGTAGTGGCATTTTTATTTATTACATTTCAACCCATTAAGGGTTTACCCTATGCATCACTCAGTCACTGAAACAGCATGTTTGTTTATATACTGACTATCCTGAAAATTGTTCCAGCCGGTATATTGAGCAGTCAATTTATGTACTGGATAAACTTGGTAAAGTTGTCATTTTTATATTTCCTGTTGTTATGGTTTGTGTCTGGATATACCCGCAAAGCCATACGCAGTCATGGGGGCAGGCCTCTAGAATTTGTGATTGATTCATGGTCCAATGCTGGGATTATGGGTGGGTGGGAAGGCTACATATAATATAAGGGACAGAAAGAGTCTTTGCTCTGCACTTACCCCTGTTTGCTCTTGTTGCTTTTGCTGTTTTCTACCACCATGAACAGTTGTCCTATGTCATGTGGCACTCTGCCTGGGAACCAACTGATTATGGACTGAAACCTCCAAGAACTGTGAGCTACCTAATTTTGGGCGTCAGGTATTTTGTCTCAGCAACAAGAGAAAAGTAACCAAGACACCTGTTATCTTACAAAAATTGGGGAAAAAAAGCAATTTTTGGTTATCCTGTTTTTAAATAATCAGGCTGGAAAGTGGTTAAAAAAACATGAAATTTTGAGCAAGTAAGTGGGTTGTACCTGGGCACTGAATGGTAGGCAGTCAATTTGAAAAGATAAATTGGGTTAAATTTAATGAAGTTGGAAAACCAGACTAAAAACATTTTTTCAGGAGGAAGGTAGAGGCCATATGTTTGAAGCATATCGAAGTTAGATTAGAGCATAAGAATGCTATAGTTAGTCATTCCTAGCCTAGATTGGCAAGGAGAGACTTTACTGTGCTCTAGGCAGAAGGTGTTTGATCTTGTGATTAGAAAGACAGCTGTGCAGATAAGAAGCAGGGAGATAGCGAAAGATCCAGGCCTAAAGCTGAACAGGGGAGTTGATCTATGAAGGATGTCAGCTGAAGATTTGGGTACAGGGTATCTCTGTTGCTTCAATTTGTGGGTGCAAGAAGCTGGTTGTTCTTGGAGGAGGCAATCAACAGAGCTGATCTAAAAGATGAGATATTGTCTGGTTTGGTACACATTCACTTTGAGGTTTGGGGAGGGTTCCCAGTCTGAGGCTTTCAAAACCAGAAGTTTGTAAGCATGGCATTACAAAGGATAAAGAGATAGTAGTTGAAAGGATTTAGTCACCATCCATCCCATGTACCAGTCGCAGTTGAAATAGGAGGAGAAAATGAAATTACCAAGTAGTGTCAGGTCTAAAACTAACTTTAAGAAATAACCAGTGTTTCTGAACTCAGAGTAATCAGAGGAAGATGATGAGGAATGAATTATTTAGGAATACAGGGAAAAATGTAGTTAGCAGGTATCACAGAAAAGAGTCTTAAAAAGAATGAACCAAGTCATTGGTGTGAAATGGAGCTAAGAGGTTGACCAGAGGGAGATGATTGCCATAGTAAAGTTTGTTGGCAACTTTCATAAAAGAAGCAGTAGCTACTAGTGGTGGGAATGTGTTTGGAATTCCAGAGTGTGAGTAGCCGTAACAAAGCCAGGGTTACTTGGGGTTGCTTAGAGACTGTCAAAATAAAGTTGGTAGAATGTCTGAGAGGTGGTAGATATGCTTCTGTGAGAGAGGTGGGTAAATACAAGTAGTCTGGGAGACAATTGGGATGACCGAGGGAGTGAAGAATCAGAGAGGGTCAGCAGTCATGAGATTCTGAGTGTAGATGAGATTTTACAGTGAGTTATTGAGTCCTATCTTATTGATTCCTTTGGAAGCATACTAAGAAACATTCTGTTTGTGAAATGTAAGTTGTTAAGCAGTGTAACTAGGTGACATTACTCAAATTTAAGTCACTTTAGGTAGTTACACCGCTTCAAACCTGCAGGAGCAATAAATCTTTAAAGATATAATCCTAATTTGGAAATAATTTTGAGTGTAAAGTCCTCTAACTCTGTGACTGTTAAAAGTACTGTTAAATCAGGACCAGAAGTTTTTTTATTTTTTTGTTTTTTTGTTTTTTTTGTGGCTATCAATGAATTATCATTTATAAAGTAGGTGAATGTATATATGCTTTGAGAAGAAAACAGAAATTACGTTCAAATAAGTAGGTATGGAGTAAAAGCTAGACGCTGAAGGTTTTTCTTTTTTACCAATAAAGAAATAGAGGGCCGGGTATATAGCTCAGTGGCATAAGTGCCTGCCTGGCAGGCACAAGATCCTGAGTTCAGTCCCCAGTACAATAAAAAACAAACAAACAAACAAACAAACAAACTTGTCTTTTATTTGTTTTAAATAATTAAGTGAAGAGTGTATGCCATTTGCTGTATGTTCTTGTATCAGTTGAGTCTATCAGGAAACAAATGACTTAGTTCAAGTTTAGTGAAGAGGTGTGGTCAGAGTTAAGAACATCAAGAAGGGGTCATGTAGCACTAGGGCTTTGCAGTGCCTAGCAAGTCCCTCCACACTTAGGTAAGAGGAACAGCACCTACACAGCCTGTTCACACAGAGGGCTTGAGGAATGGGTGGGACCGGGGCAGAAAGTTCATACCTGTCTCCATTCTCAGTGTCCTGGTTCCTTGGAGTTCCCTCCCAGTGTGAGAGCCAGAGAAAGCCCGTGGTCCATGGAACCAGACTGATGCACTGGGCAGAGATCAACCACCTGAGATGAAAGAGGACCAGAATGTAACAGGAGAAATAATGAGCATGGTTATTTCAAGTTCTGCATTATTCTGTTTCTTTAATACTATGATTTAATCAGTTCTGGTTGGAAGAATCCTCAGAAAATTGCACTGGACTCCTTGAAACCCTCCATGGAGCCCACAGGATTGCACAGCTTGGAATCTGTACAGGGAAAGAAAAAGGTATATGGCTCAAGAGCTTGGACTATAGAATTGGGGTGCCTTTCTTTTCATCTTGACTGTGCTGTTTGTGTTACTTTGGGTAACCTTCTTGAGTTCTCTGTATCCATTTCCTCATCCATACGTAGTTTAAAAATAGCACTCATTTTATCTTTGTCACTGATGTGAATGAAGCTCTAGGTTTCCAAATCCTGCTCTCTCAGTTAAACAAGACCAATAGGATGCTGTCCTTTGAAAATGTCAGAAGTTCTCTTGTGATAGTTTAAAGTTACGTGTTTATTTCCCATACACAGTAAGAGTTGACCAAAGTTTCAGCAAGTTACTCCTCTTATCATTCCCACCTTCTATTTTCTTCCCTCCCCCCACCAGGTGGCACACCTCTGGATTTTGCAAATAATTTGAATTCACTTGTTAAATACAAAAAGGGTCAAACTTTAAGTCAAGATAGACTTTGCTTTATAATTTCAGCAGTACTGGGGTTTGGAAAGACCTATTATGGAAGGTGCAGTGGTGCCCTAATCAGGCTTGTTTTTAAGTGCCAAAACCTTTTAAGGTGGTTATACGCCCTGCCATTGAAAGATGTAAAATTCTACAGCTAAGAAGTTAACACAATATGTATTGGCTCATAGTAGCAATGTTTAACAGTTTTTGTAGAGCTTTGTTCTTTGTCTTCACAAGCATTTTATACTTTTTCACTCTGAATAGTCTTTCCTGCTTCTTAGGTATTTTGTTCTAAAGGAGTGTGTGGTGTGTGTGTGTGTGTGTGTGTGTGTGTATAGATAGATTTTTTTTAAAGGAACACACTGCTGTCAGATGTTCTCGTCATTACTGCAGTAATCAGTTTTTCACTTTATGTAGATTAATTTGTTATTCTGACATGTGTAATGGAAGACTAATCCAAAACACAGAATGAAGGACAATTTCTCACTGATTTACTTCCTGTTTGTTTATTCACTATTCACTTCTAACTTCAGTATAAAGAAATATATAATATTATAGGAGAAATATAGCTGATTCCTAGAATAATATTTGAAAACTGTTTATTTTAAATTTTAGAATTAAAGTTTACTTGGAAAAGTTTTTTAAAATTTGGAAATACCATAAAATTAAAAATTCAGGCATCCCAAAAACTTCAGAATATTAAGGTCAATTTAAAATATTTTTAAAAAAGCATTAACTTTTAAAAGTTTCATCAGTTTAAAAGTTACTTTAAGATCCTCCACCTCCTTCAGACTTCATTTCCAACTTCTAAAATTAAACTTCTGAAATTCTGGAATCTCAATTTATATAAACTTCTTTTTTCAGTATGAGCATGTCTGAGTTTATTTTATACCTGATTCAAAACACCATTTCCGTTAACCTGTCAGCAGCTCAATTGAGCAGTCAGACTGTATTATTCAATATCTTGTCTGACATGAGGACAGCAGTCCAAGGAGAAAGATATCACAAATTGGTGCCACACTTCAATAAATAGAGACATTTTATTTTTCACCAAGCTAATTCAATCCAGTTCAGTTAACTCTTTTTTCCCCCGTAAGGACAGATCAAAAAAAGCAGCCACGAATGACTGAGTTCGTCATGTGTTTGACACATCAATGTGTGAGTATAAAGCAGACCACAAGGGAGGGGATCGGCCTTTGGAGCTCACACAATACCCATTACAAGAGCCTCACTCAGACGTGCACGGGGCTGAGCTACGGATCTCAGCTCACTCACACATTCAGGTACAATGGAAAAGGACTGGGTCTGCTGCCCTGCCTGCCCTTCCCCTCCCAATCATTACAGCCTTTTAAACTTAACCATTCTTACTTGCTTGAGTGAAAGTGATTGGTTACTGTGTATTGTTAGGTTTGTGATGTTGGAAAAACCATTGTCCTAAAGCCTGTTCCTTAAAAACCTTTATTACAACAAATAGAATATTTGTGGAATTCCTGAGACATCACACTAAAATTTATACAGTCATAATATTGTTCATTCTCCAGGATGTAGTAGGATGAATTGTGCCATCAAACATGGAACATCTAGATGTTTATGAGAGGTTAACATTGTCAAAAATTGCCTATTGCTCTGTGGATGAGGTCCAGCATCCTCTTTTTTGGCCTCAGAACCCTTCAGAGGCTCCTTCCCCCAACTGCTGGTATTCTAGTCTCTTCAGGATCCTGCCCTAATGGGACTGTCCTGCAGCCTCAGACCATGCCAGATGATCTGCAGAACTCTTCCCCTAGCCTGCCAAATCTGCCTTTTCCACTTGAACCCAGGGCCTTGGGCATGCTGGGCACACACTTTATCACTGAGGTACACCCAAGCCCCTTTCTATACTTCAGATCCTACTTTTTTGCATGAAGTAGGCCCTGTTTGCTGACCTGCTTCCCCCAAGTATAGCTCTACCTCATGCTTTCTCACCACGAGGTGGTATTGCCTGATCAGTGTATGTGCCCTCTCAGTTCAGGGCTTTGGCAGTATAACCAGTGTTCACGAAGATCTGTATATAAAAAAGGGGACCCAGTCCTGTGTGTGTCACACATAGGGGGACAGACAACTTCAGTTACCTGTGGAAGGATCTCACACAAGTCACCCAACGTCTCTGTGACTTGCTGTGGTGTTTTTAAAATGAAGGTATGGAAGATACAAGATGGAACCATGTGACCACCTTCACAATCATGAAGTCTGTATTTTGGTAAAGTGCTTGATACAGTGTCTGGTATAGTACTACATAATGTTTACATGTTTATTGCTATTAGAACTGCTGTTACAGTGTAATTAAGTGGTTTTTAAACATGTCCTATCTGCTAGTCATTATTCTGTATTTTGCATCTTGCTTAATCATCATACTTTTGTCACCACATCTTACAGTGAAGGAATGAGATAATAAATGTTAAGTAATTCCCTTAAGTTCACAGAGTGGTCCAAGGCAGAACCAGAATTTGAATGCATACTGCCTGGCTCCAGGACCCTCAATCACTTCTCTGCTCATGAGCACCTTGGTGTTGTGAGAGACATGGGTGCAAATCATGTGTTCTTGAGAACGTGGTCAGATGGAGAGGAATACACCAGAATGTGTTTCTTGACCCATTAGAAACCATGCGAGATAATGGGGCAAGGAAAGCATAATCCCACTGGATGCCTCTCTGCTGTCTTGGATTGGAAATCACATTTGTCAGCAGCTGCTACCACTGCACACTAGGCCAAAGTGGACTGTGAAAACTTTCTGGATTTTGTTTTTGTTGTTTTCTTTTCAGCCACTCTAGTCAGACTTTTTGGGTTTTGCTGGTATGGTGACACTAGACCTAGAGCAGGTAGAACAGCATAGAGATGATGAGATACAGGGAATGTGAAAAGGCAACAGCCACATAAACTTGGAAACGGCATTGTAGGTATTTAAGCATGCTTCATTCTTGTCTACTGTGTTGCCCAGCTGTGCAGATGTACTAAATTCATCAACAGAGTCTCTACCTGAAAAAAGGTCTGTAACCATTTCTTTCATAATAAATGAAACTTTGACTGTTTGCAGGCTCTTGGTGTGGTTCTACATGCATATGTGCCATGTAGATTTTGCACTTTAGGATATATACTTGTAATTACAGATATTTTCCAGCTAGAATATCCAGTGTCCATACTTTCTGTCACACAATCCAAAGTTTCAAAAGTGACTTTCTTAAATCTTCAGAGAATTCCAGTTTTTTTACTGATAATATGCAAATAATAAAAAAAAAATATCTTACAGTATTTTCTTACATGTGGAATAAAAAGGCTTGTAGGACAGTAATGCTTTGTAGCTGTTCTGAGGCTAATACTCTTAAGTGCTGGGTAAAAATTAAACTTGAATAGCATTGATGAAATATATACTCATCAAATGGCTTTGAAGTTGAACTTCTTTTGGGTTATAGTCCTGGTCCTAATGGACATGTTTCAAAGACAAAAACGGTTATAGCATTCAGCTGTGATGTTTTCTCATTCTCTCCATGGAAGAAATCTGTTTTGCTTTGGTTCATTTCAGTCTTTAAATTTTCAAATCTAGCTACTTAGAACTATCACATTAATGACAGAAATGTTTTGTACCAATCTGAATTCATTCTCATAGATAGAAAAATGTTTGATAGTTAACTTTTCTAATATCTCTAGCATTTTAAACAAAGAGTTCTTTAACTCCTTTATTCCTTACAAGCATAAATTTACTGAAGCGCCCATAGTTTTATATGAAGTCCTAAGGTGAGTTAGTACATGTATAAAATGAATATTATAAAAACTAGTTTTATAAAATATTTTGCTGAGTAAAAATCACTATGCTTAAAGATATTTAGAAACTACACATTTAGGTGTGTTTTTCAATTCTGATAACTGAAGAGTTTTGCTTCACAGTTTAAAATTGTAGCTACTTTAAGAATGTTGAGTGAATGCTGTTTTTCTCTTACATCTTGGATTCAATTTCATTTCTCTGAGTAAGTTTAGACTTTAGAAGCATTTTATTGCAGTATTGGTTAAGAATTTTCTAATTCTGTGTTTCCTTCCATGTGGACTATGGTACACTTTTAATGTTTATTTTTGTTTTATTACTTAGTTTTCATATGAATCCGACAAGCAGTGAAGACCTCAGGAAAATCCCGGTAAGTTGCTGAGGGGTTAGAGAATTACCAAAGAACAAATCGGCCTTCTTTCAGGCACACAGTCCTCAAAATACCCTCCTCTTTTTGAATATTTTCAGTTACCAAAGTGCTGTGGATTGCTTGATTTTGGGGGGAGCGGGAGAGAAAGTGAAATCCAGCATTTCCTTTAGTATATCAGAGTGCGTAGCTTTTGTATATGAGCAGTGGAAGTTCAAACAATTAGTTATAGTTGAAGAAATTTAAAATTAAATAGTTTACCTGCAGTCTGTCTAGCAACAGTATGTTAAAGTGGACATTTTAGTTATGCGTTAAGAGCATGTGGAGAAGACTGATGTGTTTGTTGTTGTTGGAGTGAGGGCGGCAAAAAGAAGAAAGCTGCTTGTTACATGCAACAGTCAGAAAAGCAGCCAGCAGGAGACCTAGTAAACCAAGAAAATATTTGAAAAATATAAAAACAAATGCTTTAGGATACCTTCCCAATCAGAACAAAACCATATCCTGTGTATTACTAGGGTTGGCAGCGACCAGCCAAATCAACTCATGTATTTTGCAAGAATTATTTTGTTATCTTAACTTTATTTTTATTGTTATCTGAAGTCCAGAGTTGGAATATAGAGTTCTCTTGCATCTGTAGTCAATTTTAAATATATTAAATCTAGATAATAAATTACTTTACAGAAATATGGGCAAATGTTCTTAGTAGAAAACTTAATTCTCACTGAAAAACAAATAGAGCCTTTATTTCAAGAGTCTTGTGGTTGCTGTTTCATCCATCTGTCCTTAATGTGTGTGATCCAGATGTATAATGTGATTTTTTTTAAGCGATCACATATCACGAGTTTCTATGATGTGATATGCCTAAAAGAAATAGAGGTGGAGTTAGAATTTACTTTATAAATTTAAATGCAGTTGTCTGTCTTTAAAATTGTAGAAAACATTGCAGAAGCACAGGACTTTGTACTATTCTTTTGCTGTTTTATGTAAATGATTTGTGAGTTTTGATGTTTCATAAATACTGAAGTCTTTATAATATGGCAGTCTGGCAAGAAATGTCAGAATGTATGAAGTCAGCCTTTGATCAGATAGTAAAATGAATTCTATCAGGCGGTTACTTAATCTCAAACAAAATGCAACATCAAAAAATCGATTTAATGTGTAGCTGTTGTTTATTAACTAACCTTAATTACAATTTCTGTGTGCTTGTAAATGTACTTTTCCAAATCTTGTAATTTATTGCTATAAAAGCATCCTTAGAAATCTTTAAAGAAATAAAATGTGAAAATTGTTTTAGTAAAAGGATTTAAAGGTGATAAAAGAATCCATGATGTGTGATTATTTTTCTCTGGAATGCTAACTATTCTAAATGACAGTTAAAGGATTACTAGGTGTTGTTAATTTACTGCAAGATACAATTAAGAGGAGAAAGCTCATCCTTAACACTGACTGTTATTGAAGAAAAGTATTTGAACAATTTTTATGTTGGAGATTATAAGATGTTTGAAGTAATTTACATTAAGTTCTCCAGTAATAGCCATCCACCAAGTTATTTTCTTCCCTTCTGGACGTCGTATTTTGTAATTAAGTTTGTACATCGCCTCTGCTGGTGCCAACACCTGTCTGTGAAGGCGCGGTGTTTAAGCAGGAGCAGTAGCCAGTTGAAAGGGCAGTGTGAGCTCTTTAAGGCCTAATTAAGAACTGAAAGGGAGATGAAGGGAGGAGGACAAAAGATGTGAAAGTAGCTGAGATGATATTCCCAGAGCAAAGTTCCTCATTAGAACAATAATGAGATGATCGGAGAATGCCAAGCCTTCATCTTCTCTCTCTCTCTCCCCTCTAGTTGCCTTGAATGTCAGTTAGTGCCCCACCAATATTTGGTTGCCAGGACAACCTTTCTTTAAATCTTCAGTTATTTTGAGTCCTGATAATTTGCTTTTGTTTAAATTTAAATATTGTAAAAAATGTATATTTCCTATCTTAAAAGGCTAGACTATGTGTAAAGTAAAAAATAGACCGCTAGTAATTCTCAGTCTCATACAGAACTCTGTTATTTAAAATTCTGATTTAAAAACTTCACATGATAATTCTGCTATTCTCTCACCCAAGCCCCATTTTCTTGTATCTGCATATGGACATTTTTTAGCTGAGGTAGACTAGGAATGAGCAGGATTGGTTGTGAAAGGAGAAAAGAAAAGTTTATATTAAATTTCAAAATGAGACATCTTAAAAACATATGGTGCTATCTATATAGAGTGCTATCATAGGAAGAAATACTGTGTACTTAAGAGCTTCATTGTGGGTTGTGTTTGGTTTTTACCAGTTTGAAAATTTCTGAGTTTTCAAAATTTTTCCAACAATAGTAAATGTATCTTGAAAAAATAATTTTTATATTTCCCTGAGTTTTCCTCTTTAAGTAAACTAATTTTTGTAGCCAGAAAATAGTTTCCTATTATTTACACTTAGTTAATATTAATCTTTATATTATTTTCTTTGGATTTACATTAACAAACAGAAAGATATATTTTTATTGAGTAGATCTGTCAGTATAAGAATCTTATGCCTAAAATTAGAACATTTATTTAGATTTCAAATATTGAATAAAATCTGGACCCAAGCCTGAAACTGTTTTTAATTATTTTATATTCTTTTCCAGAATACAGTTTATAGTACATGTGTTCCTAAGATGTTTTCCTGCCCAGAAACTTGATGCTGAAATTTAGGATAAAATTGTCACATTAAAGGACAAAGGGAAATTTTATTGAAAAGAACGGACCTGTATTTACAGGAAATCTAAATAAAGGGGAAATCTACAGTGAGGGGAGAAAAGACAATATATTGGTATATTCTCAGTTCTGGCTGTAAAGCGTTGGACAGCATTTTGAGATAATAGATTATTTTGGTTAGGTTGATTTATATCATGATATTAACTTAGGCTAATTATATCAAAATCAGAAACTTCTGACATTTTTATCCTCATTGTCTTTACAGAAATGTTAAAAAAAGTTTAACTGCATTAACCATTATTACTTGCTGTTTAATATAACAGTGCAAATGATTTTTAAAATATATATCATCACTTAATTACTTTGGAAAAGTCCATTCATTTATGTATAATTTCATTAAGTTTAGAGAACTGGAACAGATGCTGTTATTAAGGAAAACATACAGCAGTCAACCAATCAGTAACATATCCCATTTAGTTTAATGTCATTAATTTCTTCAGTTCTTACAAGAGCTCCCATTTTTCAGTAAATATTTTATTAGAAAAATGAAATCACAGTAGTTAGGGCAATTACTTTTAAAAATGCAATTCAGAAAAATCACTTAGTAGTCTACAAAATCTGAGAGTTGAGACTATGGAGATCATCTGATTTATTAGATAAGAAAAGTAAGACCTAATTTGAATGCTACTTCAAATATGTGCAGTATTACTTGGATTGAAGAAGAAACTGTAACTTATTTTTGATAAATTTCAAAAATATATGTACCTCCATGATATATCCTGTCTTTATTGTAGGAAATTATCATATATAATAAGTGCTTTATGAAAATATAATTAAGACATTTGTAATGTTATATACTTCTAAACTACTCATGAACAGTTAAATGAACTAGTAACTACATGAACCTCTGTGTAAACTTCATTGATCTGCAAGAGAAAATTAAAAAGCCAGCACCTTAGAATTGTCCTTTAATGGTTTTATTTATTTGTTTATTTCTTGGTACTGGGAATCTTAACTCAGGACTTGCACTTGCCAAGCAGGCACTGTACCACTGAGCTATATCCCCGACCCCGTTTAGGGGTTTTAGAGCAATGTTTGAAATGTTTCAGGGATAAAAATAATACTAACTCACAAAGTTACATTTTCCCAGTTTTTGCTGTCAAAATATAGTAAGTAGTTTTAAGTGTCTTACAGAATTTATACTCATGTCCTTTTAATACTTCATGTGTTCATTTTCTTCTTAACCCTTGTCTTTAATATTTCAGTAGCCCTGTAAATAATCACAGCACCTCCAAGTCATCTTACCCATTCTTGCCATTTGAATTTTCGTAGAACATAGCTTTAGTCATACCATTTTTCTATTTAGAAACCTTCAGTGGTTTCTCATTTCCCATTGCAAACAGTCTAAAACTCTTTGACATAGGTAGTATCCTCAACGGTTGTTTGGGACCTTCCATTTTAGTGTCCACTTTCTGCTTTTCCAGCCATTCTCCAGTAATAGCCATCCTCCACTGTGCCCTAGGGCTTTGATTCCTAGTTGAACAGTCAGCCCCCAGTGCTTGAAATGCCCATTGTGCATTTTTGCCTGTGGAGTCTCTGATGTCCTAGTGCAAGCTCTGTCTTCTCCACAAAGCCTGAGAACTTCTAAGGAACGAGGAATCCTGAGTTTGTTGGTTTGTCCTGGACAAAGGAGTGTACTTCAGTGACCCCCACATCAAATTGGTGTCTGAACCTTAGCTTCTGTTTCTCTGGCGCTGCCAGAGTCATGGATTTTTGTGGTGAAGACACATGATGAAGAGTTAATCTTTGGCTTCCCTGATGATAAATTCTAGAGCCATAAGTACTAGAGTTCATATCAAAGGAGACACTGAACATGGAGAAAGATGCTTCATTTCTGTGGCAAAAGGGTTTTTTTCTGCGATAACTAGTCCCCATTCCCCATTCTTCACTAAATAGATTCTTTTAGAATCTCCTTAAGAGCAAGAAAACCAATTTCCTTAATATTTCAGTTGACTTTTCTTAAATAAAAATGTTTTGAACGAAAGTGATGAAATGCATTTTAAGTTATTGGGTTTAGTGATAGAACTATGTGTTTGTTTTTGTTTTGTGTTTTGTTTTGTTTTGTTGTTTTGGTACCGGGGATTGAACTTACAACTTTGTGCTTGCCAGGCAGGTGCTTTGCCGCTGAGCTATATCCCTGGCCCCTACAACTCTGTTAAAAGGAATAAAAGTCACTACTTTATATTTAGGCATTTTCCAAATGAAAAATGTAAATACTACACAATATCAATAAAAGACATACAGTGTCTTTCTTGATTGTTGAGAAATATTTTTCTTTGGCTGTTGGTGTTCCATTAGTATTAGGATTCTTTGTAATGAAAATGAAATACCATTTTCCTTTTTTTGTTATATTTGTGTTTTTTGTTTTAATTTTTTTAATCAATACATTAAGTAAATAAATGAAGTGGGGTAGAATACAGATATACTAATCATAAATATTGTCATGGTTTGTGATTGAATTCAGAATTTCTTGGTAGTCAGGGCAAAAAGGGAAATATGATAAATTATATAGGTATCATTGTAAGAGGAGGAAAATACTAATTTTTTAGGGGCAAAAAAATCTGCTACCTCTAAATTAAAACAGAAGTTACATGGAGGTTTTTATAAGGATACCCATTAATTTAATTTCAAGTATTCAACATTTCATAGAAATTTGGGAGAAGCATATTGATGTTGCTGCTGCTTATAGCTATCTTCAGTAAAAAACCAATATATAATGTTACACTGCATTTCAATGGAAGCATTTCTATGAGGGTTAATGTCCAAATGTGTAGTTGCAGTGTCTTTTAGTTTCTATAAGAAGTTAATGCTTAGACATTTTTATTTTTATCCTTTCTTAGGTGTAGCATCTTGCAGTTCTAAATTATAGAGCACCTTATTCCCTAATTCAGCTTAAACTTTGTGAGTTTCTTATTAGGAAACTGTTCATAATGGAAAAATGGACTTAGAACTTAGGAGAATTACAATCAAGGCTTTGGTGCATCTGCCTTAGTTTCTGCCTCAGAACTAGCCAGCCAATCTGGCAGTTGTCACATTAATTCTAGCTGAGGATGGAGGGAAATTTTGTGAGGGCCGAAACATCAAAATTGAGTGCTAAATAATTCTTAATGTTTGCCCTTGATACTCTCTGGTAAAGTGACAGTCTGTACCCCATTCCAGGACAGCAATCCTTTCGATGCCACTGCAGGGTACCGTAGCCTGACCTATGAAGAGGTACTGCAAGAGCTAGTGAAACACAAAGAACTCCTTCGGAGGAAAGACACCCACATCCGGGAGCTTGAGGATTACATCGACAACCTCCTCGTCCGGGTGATGGAAGAAACACCCAGTATCCTCAGAGTGCCATACGAACCGTCCAGGAAAGCTGGCAAGTTCTCCAACAGTGAATAAAGCCAAGTGTGCTGCGTTCGTAATTGGAAAGAGAGAAAGAGACAGCAAGGGAGGGATGGAAGGAAGGAAGAAAGGAAGGAAAACTTGCCACTGGAAGAGACAACACTATCAGGTTTCATTACATATTCCTTCATTGCGAAAAGTTATTTTACCTGTAAATACTAGCAGGGGCTATCAAGAGTGACCTTTGAAGTGAGCAAACTACTTTAAACTTTTGAAGTGAAAATGGGCCAGGTTCTTGGGATCTGGGATATTTCCATGGGATTCATTTGGGTGCTGGTGCTGGCGCTGGCCACTAATCTGCCATAAGCCCAGAAATATCTTCACGAGTCCATGAATTAGTCCTCAGGAATAGATATCTCATAAGCAGAAGTGATACCGTGGCTGGATTCTCAGAAGTTAGTTTGTAGGCATTTAGCTTCAGGAATACTGCTTATTATCAACACTACTAAAAAACAGTTCATATTTTATATACATATATACACATGAATATATATATATATGTTCATGTATCTTTGTATATAAAATACATGCATATACCTCACATAAACGTGTTTTTGGAACAACTGATTGCCTCTAGGTTTGGATAGCAATTTCATAGATTGAAAATGTACATTTGCTCTGTTGATGCAAGACAAATCATTCCTACCCTTAAGGCTCATTATGGAAAAGCTGCTTCAAGTCACTCTTGACTGTGTGAACCTTGGTTTCAATGTAAGCTGCTATATGTGATTCCAACATCAGATTTTAGCTGTTTTTCAAAAAGTAATGATCTGAATTCCTTTTTAAAAGAACTGAGTTTTAGGAAACTTCATTAACTTTACAGCAGTGTGAATTTCTTTAATTTTTATTTAGCATTTGAGTTTTATTTAAGGTATAAGTGGAAGATAAGATAATGTGATTTGTTTTGTCGAAATTCTGCATGCCTTTAAAGCACTAGCAAGGAAAATATTATAAAGGTATATCTGAAAATAATTTGGGGGGAAAAATAAGTCATCGTTTGGTGCCCAATAACTCAAAACAATGAATAAATTCTAAGAATGAAGAATTAGGCTTGGTTTCAGGTTTCATAAATAATGGAACAGATGGTTGCCTTTGGGTCTTGAACCAAAATAAGACTACAGGAGGAGTGAGGTTTAGAGCAGATCATTACTAGCATGGCATTACATATTGCTGTACATCACCCATTAATAATTGATTTATCACAAAACATTTTTTTAATCTATTCCCCAAAACTGTTGATTTCTTTATGAATTAACGTTATATAGTTGTATAAAATTATTCTGAAATTAAAATCAAAAGGCAGTGATACAAAGATACTGCTAATCTTCTGCTTGCTTTTCAGTTTTAAAACTAAAATACTATGAAACAATCTGTGTCTTTCTGAATTTAAAATAAAGTTTGTTTCTGTGTGGAGACTAATACATTCCCCAATCCTTCAATGAATTGCATTTTTCTAATATTAATTTCTATTCAGACTTTATTGATTATTAAATAAAAAACAGTTTAGTTTTCCTTATTTTCATATTTTGAATCAGAGAATCCTTAGCCAAACATTGATTCATAAATCAAAATTCCCTGTTACCTGTATTTTTTTAGTTTTCCTGAGAACATGCCTTTTAAAATTGTGAGAATTTTTCCCAAGTTCAAAAAATTAAATCCCTTTCTAAAATTGAGAAACTAGGAGGGAAAAATAGCTTTTGTCCCTTTTTCCCTCTACTCATAATTAGAGTTCTGTAATATACCTCAATATCTTTTATTTTCCTATTTAAGGTGTGGGTAATTATTTTTTAACATGGTGCCATTTTAAATTATTAAATGTTATGAGATTCGTAGCTTTTTTTCCTATAGTGCTATTGGGACCCAAACATTTTAAAATATCAATGCTGTGCATTTTCAGTATTATAAGAGTCACTTGCAGATACCATAATACACTTTAGTCAGATATGTTAGTCAGATATGTTCTTTGTAGAATGAACCAAGATACCATTTTTTGTACTGGGGGGATCTATCTTCCATTGTGCTCAATTGAAATGATGGTTCAGATACCATTCTTCTTTTTTATGAGAAAATTTGTTTTTAAAGACCAATTCTTTGTCTCTAATAAAATGATTAAGGAATAGATTTATCCATACATGAATGATTGGCTGCAACCAAATCAATATCTTTACCTTCAAAATCTTAGGCAAATATTGTATTTAAAACAATCTGCATTTACCACTGCTTGAATATGTTCAGTTCCAATGTTTAAGAATCTTCACTCAGACCCAGAATAAACTTACTACATATTTTTATAATCAGTCAGTATAACAAACTAAAAAAAAATGAATTCTCAAGTAAACATATCAGTGTTTCTTGTGTTTGAGCAGAAGTGCAAATAGAGTAGTTTTTAATTTCTGGCATTGTAGAAGAAAGGCCAAAAAACGACCTTAGTTTATTTTTCCATATAAATATCCTAATGATATATTTTGTTAGTAGGTTAAACATGAAAATAAAATGTATGTCCTCATTAAATAATGCATGATATAATAGATTTATAAGCAGATTTTACTTCTGCTTTTATGCCTGAAAAAAAGCATGCTCAAAATTACTTCCACGAGAGGATTTTTTTTAAAGTACTGAATTGACATTTATCTCAAGCCTATCTTAAGCTAACATACTTCTGTTACATAATTAAACTGTTTCTGCTCCTAATTTAAAGCAGTATTGTTTTTCAACCAGTTTTCCTCCCATTTCTAAGATTCAGCTTTGAAAGTATTGATCATACAGTCCTAGGCTTCACATTATTGAGTACCAGGACCATTACTTAGAATTGTATATACAGTATTGTGTAACTCATTTGTGGAAAATGTTTAAATATTGCTTTTTGCTGCTATATTCTGCTTTGAGCCTTGTTTTGCTGTCCTCTCATGAATATAGTGTTATCCATAGATTATACATAACTACCTGTATTGCTTTTGGTAGTAAATCAAGATTTAGTTGTAATTTTCCAGCTGTGAAAATGTTGCTTTGTATTTAAATGGAAACCTAAGTAAAACTAAGCTCATTAGTGAGAGTGACATTGGTTTTTTTCATGTCCTTCCTTCATCATTGACCCCACCCTTGAGTTCCCCTGCCAGCCTCCTACAAGGGTGCTTACTCTTTAATAAGGAGAATCTTAAAAAAACAAACAAGCAACAACAACAAAAACCCTGCAATCTTTAATGTACCAGTAAGTAATCGTTACACTAGAGATTTTATTTTCCTCTGTAGCTTTTTAGAAAAAACAAACTACCTTGGATTTTAAAGCAAGCGAAAACTTTTTTATGGTCATGTACTCATATGTGTTATAGATACAGTAGGTGTCACTACTTGTGTATGTGTAAGTGAAGTATAGAGCATGCCCATTCACTTGGTCTCTTTGAAGTAAGAGGGAAAGGATCACACTGCTGGTTCCTAGTAGTAGATGTGAGGGTCTGTCAGCGCACATTGAAAGCCCCTGTTTTCACAGATTTATAACTTTAATAATACAGATGCAATCATTGGAAGTATTTAATATGCAATAGGTAGCACCTTAACTAATTAATCTGTATACGAAGGTTTTTCTGATATATTGAATAAGAAATGTAGAAGCTCTTCAAGCATTAAACTAGACTTGACATTTTATTTCATTTATTTTCTGTCGAAAAATCCACTCTTCCAATGGAATTGAAGTCTGTAACTAATGATACATTTGGGCTTGTTAATCCCAGAAGCTTCCAGATGGTTTGTATTTTAAGGTACAAAAATTGCTGCAGATCTAGAAATTTGTATACTTAGTAGGTATTTGAATGATACAAGCATTATTTATAACTGAAGAGTATTATACTTACCATAAGCAAATGCTCTAGTAACTTGTATACGTTTTTGCAGGTACAAACTCAGAAGTCTGTAAACATTGTATAATTTATGTAATCTGATGCATGAATCAGAATTTTTATATTATTATTATTGATCTATTATAGTTGATTAAAGTGTTAAAACTTAACTTGGTTGTCACAATTTCTTCTTATAGATAAAACTGTGTTACCATCATGCATTTGAGCCTGAGTCCTCCTTGTCTTTTAATACATACCCAGGATGCCTCTTATGTGCGGTAGTGCAGCAAGTGCTCTGTAAAACCTATAGACTTACTTCACTCTAAATCTGGCTCTGAAAATCCGTGTAGAAGAGTAGCTTCTTGGTACCTTGGAGTGGACATTCATCAGCAAATTTAGGAATGCCCTTTGCATAGAAGACATGCCTTCATAGGGATGGAACTGACAATTTGGCAGAAAATGACATTTGACTATTTATATATAAGCTAAGAACTGTACAAGATGCTTTCTAGTTCTGCATTATTTCCATTTATTCCTCACAAACAACCCTGTAAGGTTAGGAGTGTTCAAGATACTAGATGATATTTAAATTAACTGCCTTTAATACTCAGGAAAGAGTAGAGCAGGCTTGGCAAACCTGTAGCGTTTCTCATACTTACCCTCTAATCATTAGTTGATCACTCATCCAGTCAACTTCAGAGGAGAAGCCCAAGTACATGCCTTTCCATCTGAGAGAAACATGAGTCTACTCTTCATGCATGTATACGCACACACATGTATAAATATGTAGATGGTAGTGTATTGAGTAGTTGTGTTATCTGTGTTAGGTGATGTGATCCATATGTAGTCTTTGATCTAAGCCATGCAGATTTGAAACTAGGGATTTGTATGCAGGCAAGAGTATCTTCCTATTCTCTAATTGTGCTCAGTTTTGAAGAGCCTATCTACACCCCACCTCACCCAGTCGGTATCTTCTCTGGATTGTTCCACTTGATACCTATTGTCTGTATACACATTTCTTTCTCCTTAGTCTGTGAAGAGGTATTTGGGGCAATTCAAGAATAGAGAACTGTTACTAGTATCTCAGAAATGTTTCTAATGTTTAAGTGGGATTGTGATCTTAAATGACCAGCATTTCACATTTTTCCTCAAATAATTTTCCACGATAACACATTTTCATAGTTTCTTGTTTTTGTGGTGAGTTACTAATAGGCAGAATTCTTATATACCTATAGTTACATGATCCAAAATACTTTGTTATTATATTTCTTTCACACTGAAATTTGAGTCTTAAGTATTCAATACATTTATCATTTGCTAGGCAGACTAAAAATTAGATATGGAGGAAGCAAGAAATCCACAAACTTATTTTTTCAGGAGTTTTCAATTCTGGTGTGTTGTAGTCAAATGTAAGATAGGGATGGACTTGTTACCCTAAACTTGGTACATGTGCCAAAGTTTGTAAATTATTTTTTAAATTAGAAGAGTAAAAAATATTGCTATTGTAATACTACATTCTGTTATACTCTGACAAATGACAGAAAACTACCCAAGAGACTACAGATTATATGCATTCCTAAAAAACATTCTCATTTGTGCTACAACTCTTGGTGCAGATATCGCAAACTCAAACTTTAGAGCCAAGTAGCTAAGATGGTGATAGGGCAGGTTGAATGTAAAAGAACAGAGATCACTGAACAGTGGCAGTCTAGAACCATTTTCCCCATGGAGGGAACTGCAGCTATCCAACCCTAGTTCATTGTGATCATTTGGAAATAGATGTTAGATGGGTTGCTATACCTAATCTTCCTAGAGAAGTGAAAATGATGCAGGTATTTATAAGAAATTTTCACATATTGTCAGGTAATTTCTTTTAAAAACAAAGAACTGGATAGCTATAGTTTATAATCTCTAGGAAGAGAAATGATTTTTGTCATGATAGTAAGAACAATAGTACAGTTAGTTGTTTACTTTGACTACAGATAATTTTGTGTCTAACCAAAAACTGGATCGATGGAGGGGCATGTGGGGCATACTCAGTAGGTAACACATATATGATAGGGTGCTGATGAGGGGAGGAAATGCAGTGTTCAGTGACTGTAACATTTGAGTTATTCAAGGTGAAGTACTAGATATCTGGTGTAATGATACCTACCATATTATACTGCACATTTAAAAATCTGTTGAAAGTATAGATTTCATAGTAAAAGTTTGTAACACAATGAAAGTTTTTTTTTTTAGCTAAAAAAAAAAAATGCCTCTTCTAGTCTGCCTGTCCCTGAGCCTGACTATGCCACTGCTTTAAAGAAAAAAAAAAAATTGTACAGGTAACCTGATGTACATTCTGAGACCTCAGTTCTAGTATTTTCGAGCATTTTAGACTGTTTTCTTGGGACCTCATACTTCTCTTTTTGGTAATTGTGACTTTTCAATCTTATTTATGGCACTTTTTTTTGGTAAAAACTATAAAAACAACTATTAGTGTCCCACAGATCTGTTCACATAATATTGTGCTGTGTTTGGGTTAAATCACATATGGTGAATAACAACTGTCAGTAATAGAAAATGAATGTATCCTGTGATTTTTAGGTTTATTAGTTCCGCCTTATCCATGTGGGATATGTTTCAAGCCTCCAGTAGATACTTGAAACTTGGATAGTACCTAACACTGTGTCCACTATGTTTCCCCCCAAGTATGTGCATACCTGAGATAAAGTTTAGTAAAATTGCCAGCGTCACCACCCTTGTCTTTTGGGATGATTATTAATGGAGCATAACACATTTTTTATGGTAAAGGGCCCATAAACATAGATGTATCAAACCCACATTTATGTCTAAGAATATTTCTATTAGTGAATTATTGATTTTAATTTTATGAGTTTTGTAACAATGTTTAACAGGAAAAAAATCATTAAAATAAAGTATTGTGTTTTTAATATTCATTAAGTATTTATAAGAAAGTGTCAAATTTTTCAACATCAGCTGGGTTTTGGTATACAAAATCTAAAAAAGAATAATGGAAATAAACTTCTATATGAACTACAATGAAAATACCAATAGCACTGTACCAAAAAAATCTTCACTTCAATTATCACACCTAAGGCACTTTTCACGCATGACAACAACACATTCCATACACACATTGTTTACATTGACAACACATGTATTTTGCTTTTCTGGCCTTTGTGTAGGACATACTTGACATCTCACTGGTCTTGCTGTTTGGTCAGGAGGTTGTTATATTATGCAATGTGTAGTCAATAGGAACACAAAATATCAATGAAGTATTCTTAGTGTGTATTGTGCATTTCAAATAAACAATATTTTCATATCAGACATGTACTTGCTTACAAATCCTAAGAGACAACATCAGAAATAACCTATGTGAGCTACAATGTAAACACAAAAATCTACCACCGAAAGACTCTTTGCTTCAACTGTCACAAGGCAGCCTTCACGCATGAGAACTGCATCTTCCATGCTCACTTCTCACTTATACTGACAGCACATGACCTTAGCTTTCTTTTCCTGTGTGACAGGCCATTCCTGTCACCTCTTGACTCTTCTTTCATCAGTTTCCTACTATTTTGTACAATGTGCACTTAGCAGGGAAATAATATATCAAATTATCAAATGTGTAAGAGTGCTGAGAATACATACCAACATTTTCACATCAGCTGTTTACTTGCTTACAAAACCTAAGACATAACATCAGAATTAAAAACCTATGTGAATTGCAATGAAAATGCCAATAGAACTCCACCACAAAAATAATCTTTGCTGTCACACCCAAGGCAGTCTTCACACATGAAAACTGCATGCTCCATACACAAGTATCATTTGCACTGATAGCACATTTATTTTGTTTTCCTGCCCTTTCTTGTAGGATACAGTTCACATATTTTTTGGTCTTTCTGTTATCATAGTAGGTCTTTAAGATACTACATGTGCCTGTATACCTGTCAGATCACCACCATCCATAATTTTTTGTGTAGTTCCCTGGGCAGAAACTTTGTTTTTCCTCTGCTATAAAGGATCTCTTATGAGTTCCAGTCCCAATCCTCTAAGAAAATTTCTCTTGTGGTATTTTGCACTTGTTATTTTCTTTGTAAGCTACTGAACTTATGCCACACATGTTTAGGATTGAGTAAAGCACAACCATTGGCCAATGCTTTGTGTTTCAAGTAGCATCATAGCTGTGTAACTTATCAACATCTCCACATTTGGTTAAGTTGTAGAATGTATCTATCTCAGGCTTCCATTTTGTTGAAGTTTCTCTATCACTATTTCCATCACGGGCAGTGTTGACATCCGCAGTACCAGTTTATTTTCCTTTGCCATATATGAGGCCAATGTAAACCTGAAATCCAAAGATTGTAGTATACAATTGTCTGTTTTGAAATTGCAACGTTTCATTTGGAATTTCTGATTTGTTGCCATATGCAGTTCTTGTGCTGGTCTGTTGCCATATACAGTTCTTGTGCTCTGTTAGCAAATGTAACATCAGTTGGAAACCAGTAAACCAAGAGTTGAATGTCACATTCCAATTAGTTTGGGAGATGGGAGCAACAAGTCTGTTCACAACATCATTTGGTTCATTACTGTAAGAATAAGGACCTAATGGCTGAATTCTCAAATAAATTTCTATGTTGAAAGCATAATAAGACTTTGCATCTACAAGGGCATACATTTGATGCCATATTTTGACCCATTACTTTTCCATAAGTTTACATTTCTATGATTACCATGAGAATCCCTGCTAAGTACAGCAGACCAGTGAGTGCTTTGAATTCAGCTGATGATGTGTCATCATAAATACATTTTTAAATATGGCTATTTGTACATACAGAATATTTTACCTGCATTTTAGCCTCTGTGTATTTCACAGCATCTTTTAGCATTTTATCTGTGAGTTTGCAACACTGAATGGTAGTGCTGACTTTCTGTCCAACATGTTTCACCCCTGCCAAGACCCTCACTGTATTTTTAGACCACGTTCTAGCATTGAAAGATTTCATATGGTTACATGATCATTTCACAACATTTCAACTAGTCATATTTGTGCTTATGTTGATGTTTTCTTTGTCATCTGAAGCAAGGAGGTCTGCATTCCCTGTGTCTGTATCAGTCAATTCTTGCTCCATTTCACTGTCATAGGAACTTTGGCTAACATGGCCAGTGTCAAAGTCATCATTATCATCATCATCATCACTATGATCATCATCATAATACACCCACACCAATCTTCTGTTATGAAAACATGTATTTTACAATAATGGATCATCTTCATCATTCACTCATGAGTAATCTGATGATTCACTTTTGACCCCCTCCAAAACTTGCAAGTCTGGTTTTTCATGTGCTGAATTTTCTTTGTACTGAATTGGGCTGCTTCTATTGGAAAAATAAAAAGAAAACTTAAAAAAAATCCTAGAGTGTGTGTGGGTGTATTAGACCCTCTTCGATGCTCAAGTAAACGTGTCAAACCTGTTAGGTGGTGTACCATGTGGGTAAAAATTCTGGTTTGACACTTGCATATATGCATTCACCTTGCCTTCTGTTGTACCAAGTAGGTAAACACAAAGATTGTTTCCTGTATCCCTCAGGCAAAAGTACTGAGATACATAGCTGGCTGTTATTACTCTGAAATAAAAATGTACAGTAGAAAAGGTTTGTAGAACCCAGTGTTATGCTGTCTGGGTTAAGACTTAAGAATTGTTTTTTTCCTGGAATTTTCCATTAAGTATTTTGAACCACGGATTGGACTTTTTCACATGAGCCGTTTAAAATTCTGCCATACTTTGTGATCCCAGACCCATCAAGAAAGAGGTTGTTTAGATCAGTGGTTCTCAGAAGTGTTGTCCTCAGAGCAGCACCTAGGAATTTGTTAGAATGAATTCTCAAGTAATAGTGTCATAAATAAGATATAGAAAATTCACAGTTTCTCCAAAGAGTATGTATCATGTCCTGGGATAACATTCTGAAATGCTCCCAAGAGTGGAGCAGTGGCCCATAGGCCATCCCTCATGTGACTTCAGGAGTTCTTAACTGAGGTAGAAGCTACTGATGTTGGAAAAGAAATAGAGACCAGAGCCCCATGTGAAATGTGATAGGATAACTTTTGGAACATGTACCTGAGACTATGTAATGGATCTTTTTTGTTGTTGTTATTCAAATTTAATGAAACAAAGTGAACAATGTATACTGGCAGATTACAGTGAAATTTAGCAGAGAATCAGAAGCAGAAGGCAGAATTAGAATACATTGGGATATAAAAGAGCACATTTATAATATTATAGTCCAAATAAAACATCTGAACAGAAAAATTTTAAGAATGTGAAATAAAAATAATTTATCAAAATTTAATCATGCACCCATATAGGATTCAGAGGGAAATTTATATTATTCAATGCATAACTGAATAAAAGAAATTCATTACCAATATGCTAAATTGCCTTGGTTTTTTTTAAGATTTCAAGACCTATTTTTTTCCAAACAGAAACAAAAAAATGTAATTTAAAGAGCAAAATTGGATCTAAATATCAAATAATAAACATTCTCTTTTTCTCTAACTGTCCCAACTAATTTTTATATAATCATAGGTTTTGTTTCAGTTCATCACACCAGTGCAACAATATGATAATCACGTATATGTGACTTATTCAGTTCACTGAAAAGCATATGCTCAGCCTTCATCCATTTGAGGGCAAAAATATCTAGTTTGTTGTTCTTTATAGCGGAGTAGTATTCCATTACGTAGAAATACCACAACTTTTTTATCCACTCCCCAGTTGAGGGGCATATAGGCTGCTTCTATGATCTAGCAATTATGAACTGGGCAGCAATGAACATAGATGAACATGTATCAATGTGATGAGATATTTTGTTCTTTTGGGAAGATACCCAGAAGGGGAATAGCTGGGTCAAATGGGACCTCCAGTCCTAGCTTTTTGAGGGATCTCCACACTGACTTACACAGAGATTGCACCAGCCTGCATTCCCACCAACAGTGAAGAAGGGTTCCTTTTTGCCCACAGCCCCTCCAGCATTTGTTATTAGTTGACTTTGTAATACCAGCCATTCTTTCTGGGGTGAAGTGGAATCTGAGTGATACTTTCATTTGCATCTCTTGAATGGCCAGTGCTGTTGAACATTTTTTAACATATTTATTTGCTGTTTGTACTTCTCCATCTGAGAAGTGTGTGCTCATCTCAGATGCCCATTTTTGGATTGGGTCTTTAAATCTTGGAGGGCTGATTTTTTTTAAGTTCTTTATAGGTTTTCAATATTAATCGTTTATCTGTGGGACAGCTGGCAAACAATTTCTCCCACATAGTGGGTAGTTGCTTCACACTGTTGGTTGTTTCTCTTGCTGTGCAAAAACTTTTCAATATGATGCGATCCCATTTGTTGATTCTTTGTGTTAATTCCTGTGCAGTCTGGTTTTTATTCACAAAGTCTTTGCCTTCACCAATATCAAGAGTTTTACCTACTCTATCTTCCAGCAGATTTAATGTTTCTGTTTTAATGTTGAGATCTTTAATCCATTTAGATTTTAACTTGGCACATGGTGAAAGATATGGGTCTAATCTTAATCTTCGACCTGTGGCAAGCCAATTTTTCCAACACCATTTATTAAAAAGGCTTTCTTTTGTCCAGTGAATGTATTTAGCTCCTTTGTCAAAGATAGGAAAGCTTAATATGTCTGGAGTTGTTTCTGGATCTTCTAATTCATTCCATTGATCCTCGGGTCTGTTTTGTTTTGTTTTGTTTTGTTGTTTTGTTTTGTTTTTGTTGTTTTGTTTTGTTTTGTTTTGCCAGTACCACACTGTTTTTATTAAAATAGCTTTATGGTATAGTTTCAGGTCAGGAATTGTAGTGCTCCCCTGTCTTGTCTTTGTTGCCCAGGATTGCCCTTGCTATTCTAGGACTCTTCTTGTTCCAACTGAATTTTAGGATTGTTTTCTCTAGTTCTGTAAGATATGTTATTGTTAATTTGATTGGGATTGCATTAAATCTGTATAAAAGTTCTGGGAGTATGGCCATTTTAACTATATTGATTCTTCCTACCCAAGAGCATGGGCTATCTCTCCATCTTCTAATATCCTCCTCAATCTCCTTTTTTAGAGTACTAGTTTTCAGTATAGAGGTCTTTTACATCTTTCATTAGATTGATTCCTAAATATTTCATTTTTTAGATGCTATTTTAAAAGGTATTGTTTCCTTAATTTCTCTCTCAGTACGATTGTTATTTGTGTACAAAAATGCTATTGATCTTTGGGTATTGACCTTGTAACCAGCTACATTGCTAAATGTATGTCATGGTTTATACATTGTGTCAACTTGAGAAGTCTAGAAGCTTAATTAAGTAAGGCAGCAGAGCTACATCCTGGGGTGTAGAACATAAGCAGTTACCTGGTCATTGTGTCAATTTGAGAAGGTCGGAAGTTTAGCTGAGAGACTCAGCAGGGAGCCAGGGGTCTTACTTTGTAAACATCCTCATCCTGTGCAAAGGAAGGCAAGGAGATTTTGTGAATGCTACACCCACCCTGTGGTGGGGGGTGTCCTGTGTACTATATGAGGGAGGAGAAGAGGCTTGCTCTTGCCCCCTTTTACTCTGGCTGCTTTTGCATGACTGCTGCCTTGAAGTGTTGCCCCAGTGCCATGCCACCCTGCCTTGGAGCCAGCTGATTGTGGACTGAAACCTCCAAAAACTGTAAGCTAAACAAACCTTTCCTTCCCTAATTTTTGGTGTCAGGTATTTTGTCTCAGCAACAAGGGAAAAGTAACCAAGACAGAATTTGGCACCAGAGGAGTGGGGTTGTTGCTGTGACTAACCTGACCATGTGGGGTTCAAGAGCCTTTGGAAATGGCTTGTGGGAAGAGTTTGGAAAGGTTCAGAGATGTCGCCTGAAAGAGTAGCCCTGGAACAGCTTAGGCTGTTCTGTATGGGAGATTCTGGTCAGCACTCAGAAGACAAGAAGGCTGATAGAAAAGCTACCGGTAAAGACCAGGCTTGGGAGGTTTCTGCTGGGAAGGACTGCATTGGTTGTTGGACTCCACATGATGTGTGTTATGGTTTGGCAGAAAGTTTGTCTGCATTTTGCTTGTGTCCAGAGACTTTGCCTGAGACTAAAATTAAGGACAGTGGACTAATAAATATGGTAGAAGAAATTTCGAGGCAACCTAATGTTGAAATGGTGGCATGGCTATTGTTGGGGACTTTTAGCCAGATCTATGTTGGAAATCCAAAGAAAAGAGCCCAGCAGGATGATTTAAAATGTAAGTTTGACCAGAAAGGAAGCTCCAGTAAAGCTGTGGATTGTAAAGACAGAGCTGAGATCCCCACTGCTGAGAAGGAACAGAATAAAAAAGATGGCTTGCGGGAAAAGATGGCATCATGGGAAGAGGCAGCTAGTCCCCATGCTTTGCAGCCTCAACACTGCATAAGTGAAAGACTTTGCTTGAAGGAGAAAGCCTCAGAGGACCATGTTCCAGAATGGCAGTTGTGGCCACATCAGGCTCCAGAATGGAGACAGCAAAGAGAATCTGTTCCTCAGAATCAGGTTCAAAGTGTCCAGTGATCCAGGTACTTGACCCCTACAGCCAAGAGAGAGGAGAGCCTGCTACTGCTCCAGCTGGCAGCAGACCTTGGCATTATCCACGTGGTGGTGCAAAGGTTCTGAGATTAAAAAGGCTTCCACCTCAATTTCAGAAGGCCTGGGAGGCCAGGCAGTGTGCCCCTGAGAAGGCAGTGTGTGAAGCTGTGAGTGTGAAGCCAAAAGTGCAATGGAGAAGTTTGGAAAAGCCAGGAATGTGGATCATCTAAAGAAACCTGCAATGAGGGAGCAAAGCCAGCCCAAGAGAGAAGCTGTGGGAGCTAAAACCACCAGATGTGCCATGGAGGTGGAACCACACAAGCCTTTTGGAGCTCACAATTTGCTACAGATTGTCTCTAATGGTTCAAATGAAACTATGGGACTTAATGTTTGCCCTGCTGGATTTTGGACTTGCTTTTGTCCCAGCCCTTTGTACCCTCCTGTTCATAACTTTTGCAATGGTAATGTTTATCTTGTGCCTTTCTATGTTGGAAGTGTTTAACCTGGTTTTCATTTGTACAGGGGGTTACAGTTAAGAGTTTGCCATAGATCTTGGAAGAGATTTGCAACTTGGACTTTTCAGCAATGCTGAAATTGTTAGGACTTTGGCAACTCTTGCAGATGAACTAAAAGCCTTTTGCATACATGAATCTTTGGGGGTCCAAGGTCAAAATGTTGTTTCTAATGTAATATAATGTGGATAGACTTAATGCTGGTTCTTAAGGATTGTTAAGTTGCAAAATGTTAAGAATAAGCATGCCCTTGTATTTGGAGACTGATTTAAAGAAATGTGTCTGGTTGCCAAGTTGACAAGGGATGGATTGTCATGGTTTATACATTGTGTCAAGTTGAGAAGTCTAAAAGCTTAAGTAAGGCAGCAGCCCTACATGCTGGGGTGTAGAGCACAAGCAGTTAACTGGTCATTGTGTCAATTTGAGAAGGTCAGAAGTGTAGCTGAGAGACTCAGCAGGGAGCCAGGGGTCTTACTTTGTAAACATCCTCATCCTGTGCAAAGGAAGGCAAGGAGATTTTGTGAATGCTACACCCACCCTGTGGTGGGGGGTGTCCTGTGTACTATATGAGGGAGGAGAAGAGGCTTGCTCTTGCCCCCTTTTACTCTGGCTGCTTTTTGCTTGGCTGCTTCCTTGAAGTGTTGCCCCAGTGCCATGCCACCCTGCCTTGGAGCCAGCCAATTATGGACTGAAACCTCCAAAAACTGTAAGCTAAATAAACCTTTCCTTCCCTAATTTTTGGTGTCAGGTATTTTGTCTCAGCAATGAGTGAAAAGTAACCAAGACAATCCTCATCTTCTGCAAAGCAAGGCAAGAAAACTTGTGAATGCTACACCCACCCTGGGGAGGGGGTGTCCTGTGTACAATATAAGGGAGGAGAAGAGGCTTGCTCTTGCCCCCTTTTACTCTGGCTGCTTTTGCTTGGTTGCTGCCTTGAAGTGCTGCCCCAGTGCCTTGCCACCCTGCCTTGGAGCCAGCTGATTGTGGACTGAAACCTCCAAAAACTGTAAGCTAAATAAACCTTTCCTTCCCTAATTTTGGGTGTCAGGTGTTTTGTCTCAGCAACGAGTGAAAAGTAACCAAGACAATCTACTTATTAAATCTAGAAGTCTCTTGATGGAGTTCTAGGAACCTCTAGGTAGAGTACCTTGTCATCTGCAAATAATGCTAGCTTAACTTCTTCCTTTCCTATCTTTATTCCTTTTATTTCTTTCTCTTGTCTAGTTGCTCTAGCTAAAGTTTCCAGAACTATGCTGAATAAGAGTGGAGAGAGTGAACATCCTTGTCTTGTTCCTGATTTTAAAGTGAGAGCTGTCAGTTTTTGTCCATTTAGTATGATGTTAACTATTGGTTTGTCATAGATAGCTTTTATCAGATTAAGATAAAGACCATCTATTTCAGTTTTCTGTAGAGTTTTTATGATGAATGGGTGCTGGACTTTCTCAAAAGATCTTTCTGGATCTATTGAAACAATCATATGACTCTTATCCTTGGCTCTGTTAATATAATGTATTACATTTATGGATTTACGTATGTTGAACTATCCCTGCATCCCTGGGATGAATCCCACTTGATCATGGTGTACAATTTTTTTGATGATTTGCTGCAGTCTATTTGCCAGTATCTTATTAAGAATTTTTGCATCAATGTTCGTTAGGGAGATTAGCCTGTAATTCTCTTTCTTAGTTGGATCCTTCTCTGGTTTTGGAATCAGAGTAATGCTTGCTTCCAAAAATGAGTTTGGGAGTATTGCTTCCCTTTCAATTTCATTAAAGAGTTTGAAAAGTAGTGGTGTCAGATCTTCATTAAATTTCTTGTAGAATTCAGCAGTAAATCCATCAGGGTCAGGGATCTTCTTTGTTGATAATTTTTTAGTTACATCTTTAATTTCATTTATTGATATTGGGTTAAGGATTTTTATATCATTTTGATTGAGCTTTGGTAATTCACATGTATCTAAGAATCTGTCCATTTCTTCTATATTTTCCATCTTATTAGAATACAAGTTCTCAAAGTAAGTATAAATAATTTTCTGAATTTTCACTGTGTCTGTTGTGATTTCATCCTTTTCATTCCTAATTGCATGAATTTGAGTCCTTTCTTTCCTTTTTTTGATAAGGTTGGCTAAGGGTTTATCAATTTTAGACTTTCAAAGAACCAACTCTTTGATTCATTGATTCTTTGTATTCCTTTTTAGTCTCCAGTGTGTTAATTTCTGCTCTGATCCTTATAATTTCCTCCCTTGTACAAGCTTTTAGTTTAGTCTTCTGTTCTTTTTCTAGAAGTTTGAGATTCAACATTAAGTTATTAATATGAGCTTGTTCTGTTTTCCTGATGTGGGTATTTACTGCTATAAATTTCCCTCTTAAGACTGCTTTCATTGGGTCCCACAAGTTCCAGTATGTTGTATTATCATTGTCATTCAACTGTAAAAACTGTCTAATTTCTTCTTTAATTTCATCTGTGACCCATTGATTGTTCAGTAGTGTGCTATTTAATTTCCATGTGTTAATAAAGTTCTTGTGGTTTCCTTTAGCATGGATTTCCAATTTCAATGCACTGTAGTCTGATAGTATACACGGGATAATTTCATTTCCTTTACATTTGCTTAAGCCTGTTCTATGAACCAGTATATGGTCTATTTTGGAGAATGTCCCATGTGCAGCTGAAAGGAATGTGTATTCTGATGTTGTAGGGTGGAAGACTCTATAGATATCTACTAAGTCCATTTGCTCAAAAGTTTGATTTAATTCTAATACTTCATTGCTGATTTTTTGTTTAGTTGATCAGTCTTTTTTGGACAGCAGGTTACTGAGGTCTCCGAGTAAAATTGTATTAAAGCTTATTTGATTTTTCATATTCATTAATAACTGTTTTATATAACTGGGTGCACTAGTATTTCTTGCATATATATTTGTGATTGTTATCTCTTCCTCTTGGATTGTTCTCTTTACCAAGATATAGTGACCTTCTTTGTCTCTCTTAATCAATCTTGGCTTAAAATTAACTTTGTCTGCAAATAGTATAGCTACCCCTGCTTTTTTTTGGATTCCTATTGCATGGAGTATTATTTTCCATCCTTTAACTTTCAGTCTATGGGTATCTTTTTTAATTAAATATTTCTTGTATACAGCATATTGTTGGATCTTGCTTCTTGATCCATTCTTCCAGTCTATGTCTTTTGACTGGTGAATTGAGACCATTAACACTGATGGTGAAAACTGATACGTGTTGACTAATCCTTATCATATTGCTTTCTATTGTTGCCCTACACACACACTTTTTTTCCCTTCCTTCTAATTGCTTGCTTTTCCTCGTGGATTCCTTCTATTAGGGTTCATGGAGTTGTAATACTTATCATCCTTTTCTAATATGTTCTTCAAAACATTTTGGAGTGCTGGTTTAGTGGTTGTGAATTTCCTCAAATGTTCCTTATCATGGAAATATTTTGTTTCTCCTTCTAGTCCAAAAGATAGTTTTGTGGGATACATCAATCTGGGTTGAAAGTTGTTTTCTTTTAGAATTTGGAGTACTTCACTCCAGACTCTCCTTGACTTGAGAGTTTGTGCTGAGGAGTCCATTGTGATTCTGATGGGCTTTCCTTTATAGGTGATTTGTTTCTTCTCCCTTACAGCTTTTAAAATTTTATTCTTGTGTTGAATTTCTGGAATCTTGACAATGATATGTTTGGAAGTAGATTTTTTTTTATCATTGCTAATTGGAGTTCTATTATATCTCACTTATTTGTATGTTAAATTCTTTTTCTCTACCAGGAAAGTTTTCTGACATGATGTTTGTAAGGATATTTTTAATGTCAATTGTAGTATCTCCTGCTTGTTCACTGACTCCAATTAATCTTAAGCTATTTTTCTTTGTCTCATCAAGCAGCTGCTGGATTGACTTCTCATGTTCCCTCACTAGTTTTGAGAAATCTTTCTTTTCCTGGTCACTAACTGCAAGCCTGTCTTCAATATCTGAGATCTTGTCCTCACATTGGTCTAATCTGCTTCAAATACTTTCAGTGGAGTTTCTGTTCTCCTGAATATCTGTTTGAATCTGCTTTATGGAATCCATTTGCTTCCTGTGTTGTACTTCTATAATTTGCTTAAGCTCATTTATTTTTTGTCTGGGTCTGGTCTAACCTCACTAAGCATAGTGTGTATTTTGGTAATCTCTGTGGTTATTTGAGAGATTATTTCTGATGTCATCTTTTTCAAAGCCTCATTCAATTGCTTTGTTACTGCTTTGGAAAAACCTGGCAGGGGACTTTCGGATTTTCCAGCCTCATTGCCCCCTGGCTTTGCTTTTGGGGAACTGGGTGTCTGAGGTTGTGACCTGTTTAAGTGTCGTCTCATTTATTTTCTTTTTTAGTTTAATTCCTAGAGTGATACCTGTTAGTTGCATGCAGTGTGTTACTTTAATGGTGGTATTAAGGACTACCAGGTGATAAGTACTTCCCAGAGATATCTTCCAGGTGTAGCTGGTTCCTGGGCTCCAAGTCTATTGTAAAATCCCACCTCCTTAGTTTGTCAGAGATGAGAAACCACTGCTCGCCTAGCCCAGACCTTGGTTCCCTGACATTGTGCCTCTGCTCTCTCCGTGACCCCCAGTCAATCTCAGTCCTGGACCATCAGGGCCAACAGCTATCCAGATCAACTGAGTTAACTCTGGCTGCAGTGGCACCCACAGCACCAAATACAGTCAACAAAACAATAAACTGGCCAACCCCTGATTTGCAATCCCAAACCATATAAACCAAATTTGTAACTATACATCAGAATACAAAACAATCATATACAGTACATAGGTTCACAGAATGTCAATTCTGTCCCCAAGGGTCAGGACCCAAAATGTATTTAACTGAACGCAGAGAGGTGGAAAAAGAGAGACTGTAAGTAGGTTGGAGGGCAAAGATGGGTCCCACCAACTTAGGGAAATTGCTGCAGAGAACTGAAGAAAAAAGAGAGCCAGAAGAAAAAGAAAGAAAAAAAATAATTCCACTTCCAGGATTCTCTCTGGATTCACTGGTAGACAGCCTGTGGAGACAGCAACCCAAATCGTGGCACTGTATCCCTGCAAGCCAGCAACTGTTTGTGGACGGAGTAGTAGACAACCTTAACAGGCCTGCCCTGAGACTAGCCTCCTTGGGCTCGCAGCAATCTAAGCAGTCTCTATGGGTCTGTGCCCAGCCAGGGGCCACTGAGGGAAGCCAAGGACAGTTTCAGCCCCAAACCTATCTGGCCAGACTCCAGAATGACTCCCAGCAAATTGCTCTCTCTCGCGAGAGGACCAAGCCCTCCACACTCACCACCAGTCAACACAGTCCTCCACGCCTGCTGCTCTCTTCCACCAACAAATGGCTCCGCAGAGACCCCAGGGTCGCCAGCCACCACCAACACCACGACCGTGTCCTGCTGGTCTCCGACAGCTCCACTCATGCAGGGAGTCCGCCTCTAGGCTCCGATAGCTCCACTCACGCAGTGAGTCCGGCTCCAGGCTTTCACAGCTCCCCTTGTGCAGTGAGTCCACCTCCGGGCTCCAACAGCTCCACTCATGCAGTAAGTCCGGCTCTGATAGAAGGCACCACCAGCTACTGTCTTCTTATTTGGATCTTTCCTTTTCACTTTCTCTGTGGGGTTCAATTCAGAGTTCAGGCTCTTCCTGGGTCCAAGGAACCCATCTTCCTCCATTTTGTCTTCCTCAAGATGGTGTATTCCCACGTCTAGATGGTGTCTCTCAGAGAGGCTGTTTTCCCTGCATGCTACTACTCCACCATCTTCCCAGAAGTCCTGTGTAATGGATCTTAAGATACCACATGAAACCATCTTGTCACTTCTTTTACTGATGGGTACTTTATAATTTTGCTATGATATTGATCTTTTCACCAAATAACTTACTGATGAAAGGTTTACATTCTTTTTCACAGTCAAAATGGGGTTGAGGTCTCATGTCTAGGGAAATAAAGAATAAAATTTAAAGGTTCTGTTGGGTCTTGCATCAAGCACTAAAGCATGAAATCATGAGGACATTGTGCATTAGATTAAAGATTGAGGGTGGAGTGAAAGGATCGCCAGCAGGAGAGCATCTTAGTGGCTTTAGTCATCAGTGGAATGTCCAGGACATTAATAGTATGAATGAGTTCAGAGACATTTGAACATTGTCAAAACTTGCTGAATTGAGGCATGTTTTGTGCTTTGTTGTTTGTTTTAGTTGCACTAATCCTTAATGAAAACCTCAACACCAAACATTCAGTAAGTGTGTCACAGGAACCTTTTACTAGGAAACTAGAGAGCACAGATAAGGACAAACACAGTCAGTGCAGAATCTTCCGTTTGAACCTGTAGTTTCAACCCCTTTCAGAAAATTTGTGGTTAAGCCAAAAATAACAAAGCTTGGTGTGGTGGCGCATGCCTATAATCTCAGCACTCAGGAAGCTGAGGCTGGAGGATCATTGCAAGTTTGAGATCAGTCTGACCTACAAAATGAGCTCAAGGCTGGGCTGAACTGCCTAGTGAGACCTTGCAGCCTCAGATTAATTTTGGATATAGTCTGTGAGACCATACAGGACATACACTTCTCTAAAAGAAATGATTCATTTGTGCTGAATAGTTAATTAATCCAGAATGATATTTAATGTTTTTATATTAACATTTTGAAAATTTTATTAATGCACTGTTATTGAACATCTCATGATTTGTAAGCTGTAAAATATTTTAATCCTTGACTCATTTGTTTACTAAGCTATTCACTTAATATTACATAATATGTAGCACTTGAGACCATCTGTTAGGAACATTTGAATAATATGTACGCTGTAAGGATATATACAGCAAATAAAGCACAGAACACATGAAATATTCAGGAAGAGTTTGTGATGAAGACAGCCCATGTATTTTAATTTAAAAGAAAATGAAACTTGGCAGTAAGTCTTCCCAAAAATGAATCCCTTATTCTAGGCAAATGGCTGTATCAAGATGGCATCAAGATGTCATTTAAACTTTACATTAGCTGATGTTAAATGCATATACTAGAACTAACACGAATTAGGATTGTGCTTATGAGAGTTCACCATTAAGTAAAAGACATTGTGGAGTGACTGAGATGGCTACATGAAACAGTTCACTGTTTATGAGAAGCCTAGACATGAGATGACTTGGGTATCATGGAGTAGCCTTAGAGGGAAGTAGGGGAGCTCCAGGTGTCATCTGTACTGTAGTAAATAGCCAAGTGAAACAGTCACATGTGGTGACTCAGATGTGGTCCTAGACCTTGAAGGGTCCTTTAATCTTATAAAAGGTTAAGGCTGTGTGTTGCTTTCCTCTGAATTGGTAAGGACTTTACTGTGAAAGGTGGAAAATTGAAGCTTCCTAAGTGATTGAGTATATATAGACACCCTAGACTCAGACCTATTTACTTTCCTGCCATAAGTGATCCTAAGACACCCCTTCTACCAGAATGGACTTATTGCTACTTAAACTCATCAGGGTATTTCCTATAAAAATATGCCAGAATGGTACATGCCTGGGACAAAATTAGCCTCCACTAGAGAATGATTAATTTTAATTCTCAGTCTTTGTATTTAACTTTAGTAGTGGCCTCCCTAACTGCTTTATAACTTTTGTGTTTTGTTGTCAAAACCAGACACCCTTGGAACTGAAGTCTTCTTTTTTAGTGCTCATTACTTACTGGTGTGACAGTCGCTCAGTGACCCATTCACAGGTGTCCCTCAAACACCCAAAGCTCAACTCCTTTTCAGAAGTCAAAGAAGGATCACATGATGTGGCATATCTAATTTCTGACTGACTATTTCATATATATCATTATTATAATGTTAGCATATTATTTCAGCCTTTTGTCCCATTCTTTATCAACATTATCATAGACTGATAAGTCTATGAAACACTCAGAAGTATTTATTACTGCCCACCTAAAATAATTTGCAACTGTTTCTACTCTTGATATCCACAGATTGGCTAATCACTTTATAAATGCCTTCCAGTTATCTTTACATCAGCTCTGATCTCTTGAGCGGAGATAAGAACTCTGCTGAACTCTGAGACAGTCCTGTAGTTCCACCCCTATGATATTTCCAGTGGTTGACATCCCTATAGTGACTAAATGAATTTCCATTTGTATATCTGTTTTAGTTAGTTTTTTTTCTGTTGCTGAGACAAAATAGCCTACACCCTAAATTAAAGAAGGAAAGGTTTATGTAGCTCATAGTTTATGGAGGTTTCAGTTTGTAATCAGCTGGCTCCAAGGCAGGGCAGCATGGTACAGAGGCAACAGTTCAAGGTAGAACAAGACAGCAAAAGCAACAAGGGCAAAAGGTGGGGAGAGCAAACCTCTTCTCCCTTATATTGTAAGCAGGCTACCATCCCCCCAGGGTGGGTGTAGCAATCATACCATCTCTGTGCCCTCCTTTTGCACAGGCTCAGGATGTTTACAAAGTGAGGACTCTGGCCCCCTGCTGAGTCACTTCATTAAACTTCTAAACTTCTCACGTTGACAATATATCAACCATTACAATCCACCCCTTGTCAACTTGGCAACCAGACACATTTCTTTAACAGGTTTCCAGATACAAAGACATGCTTATTCTTATCATTTCACGATTTGAACATTATAACACAGGTTTAACAATTGTTAGGAACCAGTATTAAGTCTATCAATATTACATTAGAACCATAAGAGTCTTCCCCTGCCCCCTGAAAGATTCATGCACATCCCTTTATGCAAAAGGCATTTAATCTATCTATAAGAATTGCCAAAGTCCTAACATTTTCAGCATTGCTGAAAAGTTCAAATCCCAAGTCTCCTCTGAGATGTAAGGCAAAGTTTTAGCTGTAACCCCCTGTACAAATAAAAAGTTAAACACTTCCAACATTCAATGGCACAAGGTAAACCTTTTCATTCCAAAAGTTACAATAGGAATACAAAGGATTGGGACCAAAGCAAGTCCAAAATTTAGCAGGATAAACATTAAGTCCTTCCTGGCTTTTCCAGACTTTTTGGGTCTCTATGGAACCTTTAGCTTCATGCTCACAACTTCACCCACTGCCTGGCCTGCCAAGCCTGAAATCAGGGCAGAAGCCTTCTTAATCCCATAACTCCTGCACTCTTCATTCATCTAAAATCAGTACCATGTGAATGATGCCAAGGTCTGCTGATACCTAATGCAGTAGCCAGGCTTTCCTCTCTCCTAGCTATAGAGGTCAAGTGCCTGGATCACTGGGCACTCTGAATCCAATTCTGAGGATTTTCTATGCTGATGCCATTCTGGAATGATACTCTACAGCTTTCTTCTCAAAGCTGTCTTTTATTTTTGCAGTTTTGAGTCTTCAAAGGGTGGAGACTTGTTGCTTCTTGTGATGCCTACAGGCCATCTTTTCTATTCTGTTCCTTCTCAGCAATTGACATTTCCTCAGCAGTCCACAGCTTTACTGGAGCTTCTTTTCTTGCCAAATTCACATTTTAAATCATCCTTCTGGGTTCTTTGATTCTCAACATAGATCTTGCTACAAGCCCCCAACAATAGTCTTGCCACAACCTTAACGTTCAACTGCCTTGAAATTTCTTCTGCCTGATTAATTAGTCCACCTCCCTTAATCTCAGTCTCAGGCAAAGTCTCTGAACAGGAGAAAAATACAGACAAACTTTTTGCCAAGTCATAGAACATGTCATCTGGAATTGAACAACAAATGCAGTTTTTCCCAGCAGAAACCTCCCAAACCTGGTCTTTACCAGCAGGGTTACTATAAGCCTTCTGGCCTTCTGAGCTCTGGCCAGAATTTCCAATACAGAACAGCCTAAGGTGTTCCAGCACTACTCTTTCAGATGACATTTCCAAAACTTTCCAAACTTTTTCCACAAGCTGTTCTCAAAGGCTCTTGAAACACATGGTCAGGTATAGTCATAGCAACGACCCCACTTGTCTGGTGCCAAATTCTGTCTTGCTTACTTTTCTCTCATTGCTGAGACAAAATATCGGACACCCAAAATTAAGGAAGAAAAGATTTATTTAGCTCACAGTTTGTGGAGGTTTCAGTCTATAATCAGCTGGCTCCAAGTCAGGGTGACATGGCATAGAAGCACCAGTTCAAAGAGGCACAAGACAACAAAAGCAGCAAGAACAAAAATGGGGGAAGAGCAAGCCTCTTTTATACTGCAGGCAGGCTCCCATGCCCCACCCCAGGGCGGGTGTAGTACTCACACCATCTCTGTGCTCTCCTCTTGCACAGGCTCAGGATATTTACAAAGTGAGGACCCTGGCCCCCTGCTGAGTTGGTCCACTAAACTTCTAACTTCTCAAGTTGACATAATGTATTAGCCATTACATATATCTAAATGGTAATTTATTACTACCTTTAGTGTTTTCATGCCCCTATTTCTTTTTGTCCTGACTCACTTATTTTATCATTTTGACTTGTATGAATTTTTGTAAATTTTTTCAAATCTTTTGTGGGACAGGGTTTCCTATGAATAAATTTTTAAGTCCTTCATTGCTTCCAATCTTTTCCCCACTGCATTCTGCTTAGAGTGCCACATCTGATATTTTTTGATCTCTATCAAACTCCTATTTTAGGCTTTTATTTGTCCTTGTTTTTGGATCTAATAATGAGTTTATAAAAATAAACTAAGAATTCCTGGCACAGGGTTTTGAGCCTGTAGTCATTGGAGCATAGGCATGGTTTCCTTGCCTAGTGCCTGTCATATTGTTGGTACGCAATAAGTATGTGTTGAGTAAATGACAAAATTATAGTTATTAAGATCAATATAGTTGTTATTGTAAACAGTGATTTTGTCTTACAAGGGAGCAGCACCCTTTGAAATGAATAAAAATACGAGTGTTTAACAGGTGGTGGGAATTGGCACGAGAAGTCAAATGATTGTTGCAAAAACATGCCACAGTGAACCTAAAACAGGCAAAAATAAATGTTCATTTCAAATTATAGGCAATCAACCAGAATTTGATGAGCACGCCTAATCAGCTTCTTTATTCATTCTTCCACTTTAGTGAGGGCTTTTCACATCCTATGGTGGGTATTTGTTTATTCTTCTGTGTACCCTGCTCAGCTGCATGCATGCTGAGTAGAAGAAAATACCTGCTCACTTTGGCTTCCCTCCTGCTTATAGGTTTTGTGTGACATTCCCAGTCCTCAATAAATGACTGTTTGAGAAGAAAGGGGAGGGAAGAGTGGAGTGGCTGGTTCTTTGAAATACACTGTAAAAAGATTTTTACTTTTTTGTTGAATGTGACTTGGGTGGCAGCATGCTGAGATTTTAATTATCTGCTCTTTAAAATATTGCAACCATGGTTATTATAAAACACTTTTCATTGTCCTTTTTGAAGGGAGGAGCTCCTACTCTAATTTGACTTATAGTGGTAATTAATGAGAAAGAAAAAACTGAGTGGTTTCTAATTGAAACAGGAAGAATATTCATCCACTTTTGTTCAGGAGTCTTATAGAAACTCTAGACATAAAGACAATTTTTAAAATTATATCATGATGCAAAGTAAGGATATCATTTTGATGATGGCACGAAACACAATAAACTTTTTTGAGTGAAGTGCTTTATTTAATATACATGTCTTTCATTGACTAGTCAGAAAGGAAGAGTCGAGGATAAAACTTCAGTGCAGCATGGTAAATTAATGAATCCAAAACAATTGCTTCTGGATTGTGAGAATTGATGTGACTTCATTTGGCTCTCCCATCTGTCCATCCATCATTTCAACCTAACATCCATCCCTCCTCAACAAGAATATATTAAAAAAGCTGCTTTGGGCAAAGCTTTATTCTAAATGCTAATGATACAGAGTTGAACACGATGAGCAAAGACAAATAGTGCTGTGATCAATTAATGAGGTTTGTCAAGAGCTCATAGGGTCTGTGTTGCCCCCATTATATTTTTAAGGAACATTTTAAAGTCTTTTGAGGACTGCTCAAGTTAGTATATGTTCTACCAAAATGAGCACTAGTTAAAGGAACCCATTAAGTACTCTTGCGTTAAGCATGGCAGCACCAGCTGATGGATCTTGAGTTATCTTTTTGAGGTCAGGACTTCATGTCATCTGTCCAATGCTGATCCTAGACAATGAATTAATAATATTTACACCCCATAACATAAAGTACTAATGATGAACTCACAGTTTTTCTGTAGTTCTCTTGATTAACTTATGAATTTAATTTTGAAAAGTATAATTGAAACTTGGTAGATGTTTAAGGTATTGAAAAAAACACTGAGCTATCTTCACTACCAGGATAATTCTTGAATATTTCAGGTAATAATCACAATAATTTAAGTATTCACAATTAATTTGTGATACTTTTTTACATGGCAGGAACTTACCATGATTCTTCACTTAAATTGAGGTCGTATGATTCATGAATGAAAGGTTAATGAAATAGAAGTTTATGTAAGAAAACTTCATTGGCATCTATGACACATGAGTTCTGTGGTTTGGAGAAAAATAAGTAGCACCAAATCATTAAATGGATTAAAAGTTGTAATATAAAAAGAATTTTTAAAAAGTGTATTCCAAATTAAATGGTATAAACTTGTGTTTAAAAATTTTTCAAACATAAGAACTAGTGATGCCTGATTTTACTTTCTATTAAGAATACCATCATAAACTGGGTGTGGTGGCGTACACCTTTAATCAGCACTCAGGAGGCTGAGGTAGGAGGAGTGCTGTGAGTTCAAGGCCAGCTTGGGCTACATAGCACAACCCTGCCTCAATAAACTAGGGCTGGGAGTTTGGCTCAGTGGCTTAAATGCCTGTCTGGCAGGTGTGAGGTTGTGAGTTTGATCCCCAGTGCCACAAAAAAACAAAACAAAACAAAAGGAATGCCTTCACAAGATGAAATGCTATTACCTTTCAAAATGAAAAATAAATAGCAAATGAGTAGGGAAAGGTGAATCAATCAAATAGACTTAAGCCAAGTGAATGACACATGGAAAAATTGTAAAATCAGATTCATATCTCTGTCCTTATACCAAAGAACATTCTATATGGATTAAAATTTTAAACATAAAATAAAGAGTACTGAATAAAATGTGAAAACTTTTGTTCTACTTATTAATAATCTTAAAACAGAGATGATCTGTCTATTCAAGTTAAAAAACCTAAATTCTGTAAAGGAAATATATGTATATGTATTAGACGATGTAATTTTTTATGTAAATTTAAAAAAAATATTTGGACCAAAATAAAATGAAAGTCATGAGAAAAACTGGGGAAAAGATTGCAATATGTATTAGGTAACATCTTATTTTCCTATTATACAAAGAGCCTTTATATACCCATAATAAAGAGATAAAACTATTAGGAAAATATTTAGAAAACAAGCAGAAGAAGACATTCTAATAACCTTATTAACACTTGCAAATTAGAGAAAGGAAAACCTTTAACCAATCAGTCATATGAATTCATAGCCCTACTGGAGGCAGGAACATAAACATTCTTATTTGGAGGCCACATTCAGATAAGCTCTTTGGAGGCAATTTAAATAATATCTATTAATAACTTAAATGCATAACTCTTTGATCCAACAATTTTATTCTAGGATTTTGTCTTACAAATATCCTGGAACATGTACACAAACATGCACTTGCAGCATTGCTGATAGTAACAAAAAAACTGGAGATAAGTAGTCAAATAACTTTTGTTATCTAATTGAATACTATGCAGCAAGTAGTAAGCGTAGAGGTCTATATAAGCTGATTATCCAAAATATTTGAGATCCATTGTTAAGAGGAAAGAAAAAAGCAAATGACAAGTATATATAGAGATTGCTCCTATTATTTACACAGCAAAAGATATATGTGTATGGATGTATTTGCTGAAATGTTTCTGGAAAAGTAGATGAGACTAATGGTCATTATTTCTCAAAACTAGGACCAAATATTTACATAGGACACAGATTACCATCCATAAATCCCCTTTGGTCTGTTTTATTTTTCCATTGTATGCATGTGCCTTTTTTAGAAGTAAAGAAGGTAATCTCTTTTGATCAGTCTTAGGAAATTTGACAAATTATCTGACTTTAGACTTCAGCTACTATTTCTATATATATAATTTTGGGTATGTACTGTATTTGGAAGATAATTAGAAAACTGTAAGAAGCTCACTGTCCTGCAGAAGCAAGGGACTCACATCTGGTCGAAAATAGAGATCAGCTCCTCTGCTTTGACAAGGTTAAGATCAGCTCCCTTACCTTTGAACGCACTTGGCATCTGGAACTCGCTGGCCTGCCGCAGAGCACAGAATCCCTGGAAACCCAGCTGTCCGTAAAGATCGATGCTGCTCTGCCTGAGGAGCACGGACCAAGGTGCTGCTTACCGTGCTTCCCAAGGTTTCGGAGGACCTCCCTGTGGAATTCAGCCTAGGAATTTCTTTTGAATGTTTCTGTAAGAGTTGGACCATAAAGTACTGGAATTCAGTTTCTTTATCTGGAATTTTAGCATCAAATTCAATGTGTAGTACATGACTGGGTGGTTAATAATTACTTTAGTGTTCTTTGGGGAAGAACAATCTTTAGCAACTTATGGGGAGAAGCCATAACATCAATATAAATCATAAAGAAATGAACAGGCTTAATGCTACTCTAATACAAACTTTTTCTGTTATATCGATGAGATGTATACCTTTAAGTTATGGCTTTTTTTCTAGGGAAGGCATTATTTCCTAGTTAGATGTTTTTTCTTTTGTTTTGTTTTTTGGCTGGGCATGTATAATTTGAATCTGATCATGAGAAAACACTGAGACAAGACAAGAATGTGTTGCAATCTAGCCGTTTGCCTTCTAACTTCAGTGTTCTGAAAATGAACAATGAACAAGGTGTTCCAAATTAAGAGAGACTAGACATAACCAAATACATTACGCAAATGCCACTGAATTCTGGATTAGAAAAAAAGACCAAAAAAAAAAAAAAGAAGAAAAGAAAAGAAAATAAAAGAAACCACCACATTTGGAGAAGGACAGTTGAGAAATTTGGATATGAGCTATATGTTAAGTAAATGGTATATTGATATGTATGTCATGTAATAGGCTTATTCTTAGAAATTGCATGCCAAAGTATTTTAGAGGTGAGAAATTTTTGATGTTTGCAGCTTTTATTTACATGATTCAAAAAAAAAGGCCATATAGAACTAGAAAACTAAAACACGTGCAGGAAAATAGTAACAATTTGTGAATCTAGGTGAAGGATAATGGGCATTGAGTTTTCAACTCTTCTGTAAGTTTGAAACATTCAAAATGAAGAAATAAGAAAAACCAAAGCTGATTTGGCTTTCACAAACTCATATTGTTAGTAAATAAGGAACAAAAAATTTTTTTAGGTTAGGCCCCTGTTTCTTATGCCAGCCCTCCTGACGTGGTATTTATCCCTCTTTGTACCCAGCCGAGGACAGTTTCTTGGTTGTCTCTTTGGTGCTGTGGGTCTCCCCGGTGTTTGCCTGGTGGTCAGTGTCTCTCCATCACCACTTTCCAGCCTTTAGTTTGCTGCTCCCTGACCAGTTGCAGGGTTTTCCATCAGAGGTTCCAGGTGGGCTTGTTTTCCTCAACTTTTGCTCTTGACCCCAATCGCTTTCACTCCCCAAGAGTCTCTGACTTCAGTCTTCTCCCCCTCCCCAGTTAAACTGAAGTGAGCCCACCTGTAAGTCTGCCTGGGTCTCAGATGCCTTTCTTCTTTTCACCCTCTGGGGCTGTCATGCATTTCTTGTCAGGCTGTGTGGTCCTGCCTGGCCTCCTGTCCCCGAGCATGCCTGTGGACAGCCCAGGGATCTGGTCCTCATGCCCCTCAGCAGCCTGTGTGCCGGGGTGGGTAGTTTCCACCCTTCACTCTCCCCTCTCCTCCCCTCCTTCACCCTGCTTTGACTCTTCACACTTTGGAAATCGATTCCAAGATCTGCCCTGTTGCTCCATGGGAATCCCCATCACTCTCTGAACAACCCTCCCAACAAATCCTGAACTGTCCAGACCGCTTTAATGATTTATATTCTCTGTCCACTCAGGAAGCAAAAACTCCAAGATCAGTTCTTATTTGGGTTTCCCAGATTTGAGCTGTGACTTGTCTAATGAATTTGGACTTTCACTACTATGATGATGGTAGAAAATATATTGAGAAATGAAAGCTGAAAAACTGAATCAGAACCATTGCACTTTGGTTTGGAACATGGTACAACCATCCCTTAGTGTCCATGGGGAATTGATTCTCCATGTACATGAAATCTGTACATACTTAAGTCCCTTATATATCCAATGCCCTAGTATTTGTGTATTACCTCTCATGTGTTTTAAATCACCTTTACATTACTGATACTACATAATACAGTACAAGTGCTATGTAAATAGTTGTTACGCTATATTATTAAGGGAATAACAAGAAAAAAGTCTTTATGTGTTCAATACAGATGCATCTTTTAAAGTATTTCTAATCCATACTTGAATCCACAGATGCAGAATTCTAGAGGGTGTATCTGCAGCTGACTGCAGCACTTAGCCCTTCAGCAAATCAGCACAATGTGCAGAATACAGGTAACTAGGTAGGCTCCACACTACCATTTCTAGATCCCTGAATTCTTTCTTAAAGTTCCAAACATTTGAGAGGCAGAGATTAATAAAGATAGATGGAGAGTCATGAAACCCTTGATGGCCTGACCTGTTCACAGATGAGCTTTGTGATTTTGGGTCACTTACTAAACTCCTTTGCTGCTTCTATCTCCGTGATAGGATGTGGAAGTAGGTTGGAGGGCTGGTCGATGAGATGATATCTAAAATCTCCCCTAGTTCTAAGACTGATTAAAAAAATACAGTGGTCTGGGGTTTGACATTGTTCCCACATGTTTGTTTTGTTTTGTTTTGTTTTTTAGAAAATAGCTTTTAAACATTGAGAGGAAGTCATCATATTTTTCATAATTTTTAATAGTTAGGTCTTGAGCAATGGAACCTGATCTGAACCCAAGGCCTGAATAATGTCAAAAGTACCATGTGGAAATCAAAGAAGTGGCGCATGGAGAGACACCTGCAGTGCATCAACACCGAGGTGTCTTCCTTATTGATCTGGTTCTCCAAGGAGCCACTCTGCAGACTCCCTAGGACGCCCCTGCATGCTCTCTGCTTCTGTATGACAGAACCATGCCTGGTTTCATCACCTCTTGGTAAGTGTTTGATGATGGTACCTTTGATCTGAGCCTGAATCACCAAATCAAAGTGATCATTTGTTTAATATTTGTCACACATCCGGAAAGTCTGAAACCCAAAACAGAATACAAAGCATGCTATAACAAGTTTTCTTTCCAGCCAGTTAAGGTCATTAAAGAACAGTTTCCCCCATTTAAATAGTTTCCAAAGAGTAGAATTACCAAATTTTCCAAGCAGCAGGCTACATGAAACATACACCAAATTGTGGCAGAGAATTAAATGAAAATATGTACATAAAAGCATGATCAATTAATTCCTTTGGCATTAAAAGAGTTTAATCTGAATAGAAGGCAGCCTTAAAACATGGATCTAAGTAATGGAGTGAATACTAGAGTTAGTTGAAAGGATATTTGCCAACAGTTTTATCCTGGTTATCACAAGAATAAAGTTGAGAATTTTAGCCCTTGTGAAGCCCATAGAGAATAATAAAACATGATTTTGGGACCATATTCTCCCTCTGTTTTTGTTTCCATAGAGAGACAAACATGTTCCCAGAAGAAAAGGCATTTGGGTAATTCCACATCTTCCTGCCGCATCTCTCCGCAGGAGGGCTTGGCCTGCCTGATTGGCAGGTTTGGGAAAGGAGCTGAGCGCCTTGACTCTGAGGTGGCCTGTCCTCAGTATGCGTGCCTCTGGGCTCCTGGTCACGCAGTGAATGCAGGCAGCAGGCTGTCCTTCGGTAGGGAGACCTCTGGCTGACTGTAGATGTCCATGGCTGCAGGGCCAGTTCTATCTAATTCAGGATGGAGGACTAGGAAGCCCACTGCTTGTCTTCAATACAGCTGATATTTTTGTCTCCAGTCGCTTGTCTGACCCTAAGTGCATCTCAGGGTGAAAAGAAGGTCTTATATATTGTGGCTTCTGCAATTCCATAATAAGTCAATCAACATTTACCTCTAGGCAGCCTGGCTCATTCCCAGGAACCCAGTCTATATAGAAGGTTAGGACTTGGTCTCTGCCTGGAGGAGCCAGAAATCTACAGTTCTGAAATTTACTTTTCTTAGTTTTAATTGGGCACAAGGTTCAGCATCAGTCTTCTTTTGATCTCTTTAGGTGTTATCATTCTGTCTTGCAAATAAATAGCACTGCCTCTCTAATATGATTTCCTAGAGAGCTATTTTGGTCCACTTTGTATTACTATTGGGCTTTCACAGTTCGCATAAAACAATTTTGATTGTGTTTATATTTAAACCATCTTAACAAGGGAAACAGAAGTATGAGATTCAATAAAAAACAGGAGCAGCGTTCTGAATGTGTTTAAACAAGTTTTCCCCACTGATAAATAGAACTATTGAGTATCGTTTTCAACTACACTGACAAAAGACAAAACCAAAAAAAAAAAAAAAGTCATCGGTTTCCCTAAAGAATTTGTACAATGCTCAAAGCAAGTTGCAGCTGGATCCTATTAAAGAAATCAATCTTTCCTAGCAAATGAGTCCTAAGACCATTTAAATCTATGAAGGTTTTTGGTAAATTTATTCAATTAAAAGGAGTTTTCAATATTTTAGCAAATATTAGATTACACATAATACTCTTGCAATGTCGGGAGGGAAAACAGAAGACTGAAAGTTCCCAAGCCACTCTGGATTGGCAGCCCAGGCAGCAGCAGCCCCCTCCAGCCTCCGGCGTGTCTCCATGTAGATTGATGGGCGCTACTTTGGTGCGCTAATGCTGGTAAATTTACTTATCATTCATGATAATCACTCCTGCTGCTTTAGGGAAAAAAATTCTTTAAGAATCTAAGTATCAGAGGATTACATTATGCCATACTAAAAAGAAAATAACTTCTATAATAACAAGGCAGCACCCGTTAAAACTCTGGGCCAGGTAATTTTATTATTTTCTTATTAAACTAGAATAACTCCCCTGAGCTTAGGCTGTTTTTCTTTTTAATCTCAAACTGAAATTGTGATGTTTTTCATTTAAAAAAATTATTTGAAAAGGTTCACTCCATAATCTATGCTTCAGAATTCTATTATGTAACTTTCAGGTTTGAGTTTGACAATAATAGAAATCATGTCTTCTTATTCCCACTTAAGAACTGTGTTCTAGTGATTAGAATACTGAGGTGAATAGATTAAGGAATACAGTGAGAAGAAAGGCAGTCTCCGTCTCTTCCTTCTTGCCATTAGGTGGAAACCAGAGTTTTAACAGGTAAATGTCTCAAAGCACTTATTACTGGATAGGAAAACACTTGGGCTGTGCTCTTTGGTGTGTCATGAGTCAACTGTAAAATGAGATTTTTAAAGATTTTTGAGGTTTTGAAGAAAAAGTGTGTTAATTCTGGAAGTGATCATTTGCCTCACAGAGCAAAGAAGTGTCACTTTCCATCAGGCAGAAGAGAAGTTGAAGGGTACCTAGTGTTGGTGGGGATGTGGGACCCAGGCACCTTCCCACAGTTCCAGGCGCTGGTGCTGTGCACTGAAAGCAAGCGTGCTTAGGTTCAGCAGCTCTGCTTTTCAAGAAGTATCCCCAGTGGGGCTCAGACCGGCTCCTGGAGGACCGGTAGTACAAAGATGTTCATTGTAGCAGTACTTTTCTCTTTAATACGTTAAAAAAAATTTTTTTTATTAGTATATCTTTGTGATAGATAATAATTACATTCATTTTGAGGAAGTGGTACATATATGTATTGTATGTTTTAAAAATTAATTTTATCAATACAATTTAACTATGCATAATGATCACACTCATCATAGGGAATTTGTACCTGTACTGATACAGCTTCCTATTTTATTTCCCGTCCCCCTCCCCTCTCTTTAACCTCTCTTCCTCTCCTTATTTACAAGGCTTTGTTCCCATTTTGTCTTTCTTTCTTTTTTAAATGCATTGTATCTTGGTCATTTTTATTTCTCCTTGCCTCACCTTTCCATCTATGGACAAGTACCATTCTTTGGATTTGAAATGTCCCCCAAATCCATGAGCTGGAAGCTTGGTTGCTAGCTGATGGGCTTTTAGGGTAACTGACGTGGACTGTGAGGGCTTAACTTAATCAAGTGGCTTACTCTGTTGATTTGATTATGATTTGATGGAGGTCCTGGGAGGTGATGGAAACAGGAAGTGGGGTCTACTGGAAGGCAGTGTGACTTTGTGGACTGCATCTGGTCCCCAGTCCTGTCCTCTCCGACTCCTTTCCTTTCTCTCTGTTTGCTGGCTAACATGAGTGAGTCTCTGCTCCATCAAGCCCTTCCACACAATGTTCTGCCTTGCCACAGGCCCACAGCAATGGAACGAGCTAAGCATGGAGAGGAACTTTTGAAACTATGAGCAAAATAAATCTTTCCTCTTTTAAATTGTTTTCCTTAGCTATTTTGTCACAAAGATGGGCAGCTATCACAGAAGGTAAAACCCAGTGCAAACAAGCCCTTTGTTATACTTGAAGGTCATAGAAGAGACATATACACATGGCAAAATGGACTGACCTGAAAAAATGTTACCCTAGCCAAAAACAAAAAAGGAAGACACACAACAATATCTAGAACATCACTTATGTAAGCCAACAATATTAATGTGTAAAAGTATACATACAAAATATCCAGTCAGGAGCAATTGCATGGGCTGCGAATGAGTGATGGAAATGAGAAATGAGGATAAAAGAGAATGAATAAACAATTTAATTAAGACCACAAAAGAGGATCATACATTTGGCAACAATAGCAATGTACAATGAGCTGAATATAATGAATTCAAATCTGCATTTCAGATACACCCCCCAAATATATAATACACATGCATGAGCGTATGGAAGGTAAGTATGTAAGAGAGTGACATGTGACGCTAATCAGACCCTCAGATTCAGAACCAAGCAGTACATAAAGTGGTCTGGAACAGTTGGTAGCATTTAAAATCCAGTCTTCAAAAAATAAATGAAATAAAATAAAATAAAAATACAATAAAATCCAGTCTGAAGTTTTAGAAGATCTCACGCTGGAACTAAAGACATCAATCCTCATTTATGGCTGGCAGCTCACCCCACCTGAAAAATGTCTCAGTCTCCTGGTGGCCACACTTCTCCCTTCACACCAACAGAAGGGCAGGGCCAGCTCCACTTCCTTTTATAGCAGGTGTTCAGCCAGGCTGGTTCTCGTATTTCCTGCTTGCTCCTTGGCCTAGTGCTGTTTGACCCAGAGATTAGCTGCCCTTCTCATGTCTCATCCTCTCAAATATTTGGTTAAAACCAGACAAAGTGAAGGAAATGAGATAAACAAGGTTATAGCCTAAAAGTTTGGTTAAATTGAGTAGAAGGAGTAGGCTTCTTGGTGAACTCAGAGAGTCAAGGGTAGGAGCAGACTTGGAAAACTCAGGGTGCCCTTTCCACCATGAAATGTTTTCATTGCCCATCAAATACCCAGGGATGAAGTTAAATCAGTAATAGTTATTTGAGTGTGGGATTCTAGAGAGAAGTCAAGGTTGGAGGATAAACAATTGGACTTCATTACCATGAACTCGATGTTGAAGTTGTGGGACTGAATGAGATTACCCAAGGAAAGTGCAGAAACAGAAAAGAAAACAGGAATTGAAAAAAGAGAAGACATGAAATAATCTCTGTTGGGGAGGAATGTGAACAAAATATGAACATTTAGGATCATTCCTGGGCGGTATGCTTTTATATTTTGCCAAGAAAATAGTCAGTTGGCTAGATCTGCCAAAAGCAGGCTATACAATGGCTCATGTAGTGTGGCAACATTTATAACTATTGAAAGAATAGTTACTATGATTTAAAAGGCAGGAGGTTTACAAATTTATGTCTCCTCTGGGCAACTTAGTGAGACACTGTCTCAAAAAACATAAAAAGAAAAAAAAACCCAATATTAGAGATATAGTTCAACTCTGGAGTATGCCTGGATTCAGTCTCCAGGACTGTCTGATGCACATACAGACACACACACACACACACACACGAAAAAGAAAAAACCATACTTAACCATATATAATGTTCTTTTATTATTTTTTAAATAAATTTTAAAAAATAAAAATAAACAATTTAGTAAATATTTAGATGAGATTGACATATTAGAAATCTATATAGCAGTTTAAACAGGGGAATTTGTTCGTAAGAATGTGTATGTTCTTAATAGAATGTGGGATAGTTAATTTTATGTCAACTTGACTGAGTAACTGGGTACCCACTTAATGAATTTGGTCAAATGTTACCCTTGGTGTGTCTGTGAGACTGTTTTGCATGAGACTCGCATTTGAATCAGCAGGCTAAGAAAGGCAGACTGACTTCCCAGATAAGGTGTGGGGGGAGGTTCTTTTCTTCTAGACTAAACAAAAAGGCTCAGGGAATTTTTTCTTCCTAAGTCCCTGAGTTGGAATTTTATATACCTCTTACTTTTGAACTGGAATTTACACCATTAGCTGTCCTGAACCTCAGACTACAATTGATATAGGGGAAAGAAACTCCCAACCTACTAGATATCTTGTACTAGTTTGTGTTCTCTAAAACCGAGGAATGAATTTTAGGAACAACGGAGGTTAAGAGCAGAATATATTTATTGAGAGAAAGAAAGCTTCTGTCTGAAGGAGAGACAGAAGGGGTCTGGAGTGGATTACCAAAGACACAGTCTTTTCCAGGGACTTTTATAGAACAAAGCCACGAGGTAAGGTGAGTCCAAGGTGGGGAAAAATGGAAACTCGCAAAGCAGGCAGGGCATGAGGTGGGACAGAACTATGGTCCACCAATAAAATTAATTGCTCAGGTGAGATTAATGAAACTGGGGACAAATGGGGAAATGAGTCATGTAGCAAGCAGGCATGCTTAAAGAGCAGTGACTCTTCCTGTCATGGGTTCAGATGACAGAGACCTATTTAGAATATCAATTCTTAGGATATGGGTGGATTTGCTTGATCTTTTGTCTTGAGGCCTGGCCCACAGCAGGAGGTGTCTGTCTCCCCTACAGTTGCAAGGTATCTGGGCTTCTGCACTGGCTCCTGCGAGGGCCATCCCTTTCTGACTGCCTAGACTATTTCTAGTTAACTCAGCTGCCTGTAACACAGTTACGCTATGCATTCTATTTTACCAACTGCAGATCTTGAGACTTGTCAGCCTCTGTAGTCTGTGAGCCAATTCTTCTGCCTCCCTCCCTCCCTGCCTCCCTCTTTCCCTCTCTCCCTATTAGTTCTGTTTCTCTAGCAAATTCTGAATAATATACATGCAACAAAATTATCATCTTTGTTTTATTCTCAGCAAACTTAAATGGTTCACTCAGTATGCCACTTACTGCTAATGCTAGTGCTTTTCATTTTCTAAATGAATTTTCAACAATGTAATACAATACATGTATATAATAAAATATTTCTGTAAGGCAAAAAAAAAAAAAAAGCCATGTGCTCGCTGCCTACTGTCCAACCCTATTCAGCTTTCTAGAGCCCTGTTTTATTTCTTACTGTATATAACTCCATTGATCTCAATTAAATATATAGTGCTCTGTTGAATTGCCATTGTTAGACATTTTCTACTAACTTCCTATTGTGTAGGTTGAAGTTAATTTTACCTTACAGTTCCATTTTTCTCCTTTTTACCTCTTTTTCCTTTGTTTTGAAATTTTTCAATATTTTTTAGATTCCCTTTTAATTTACCTATTGGCTTTTTAAGCACAACTTTGCAGCTTTTACTGAGTTAAGGGTTACAAAGTCCATATTTTTACTTTTTGTAGCCTATTTAGAATTAACATTGTGTAATTTTATATAAATTATGGAAATACTGCAAGTTGATCAATCTGTTTACTATCCTCCTGCCATTCTTAATGCTGTAATTTTCATGTTTTATATTTATATAGTTCACAGTGT